>JAQZBX010001327.1:0-84766 GCA_029593785.1 Cabassous unicinctus
AAAAAAAAAAAAAAAAAGAAAGTTAAGTAAGATACTTATTTGGCTTCTTTGAGCTTGCTTTCAATCATTATCAATGTAAAAACTCTGCTTTTAACTAGCACTATGGCAAAACACTGGTTTCTTCAAATTTGAAAACGAAGTGATATACTCATTAAAACGGCAGCTATGCACTACTTTTCCCTTACAATGAATGGCAAAACACCGCTTTTACTATGCAAAAGCTTCCGGTTCCTCACTTTGGAAATGCAAGTAAGATTCTTGTTACTTACAATGCTATACATGTGTTTTCAATTACAATCAACTTGAAAAAATTGCTTTTCCCTAATGTTGGATGAATGCATTGAGTTCTTAGCTTAAGAAAATAAAATAATAAGCATGTTTCATTTGCTGAATTGCAGTTGTATTCATTTACAAACAACTTCAAGAGACTGGTTTATCCTAATGCTCTGTGAATGAAGTAGTTACTTCAAGTTTGAAACTTAAGAAAGGTTCTTGTTTTTTTGGCTGCTATGCCTTTGCTTTCCCTCACATGTCAACAGACAGATTATGCCTAAACCTAAGCCAATGATGTGCTTTCTTCACTTTAAAACACTAAAGAAACTTGTCTTTTATATGCTGCTGTGCCTATATTTTCCCTTAAAATCATCTTCAAAACACTGGTTTCCCATAACAGGCTGTGAATGCAGCAGATAATTCAACTTTGAAAGTTTTGTAAGATACTTGTTTGTTTGTCAGCTATGCGCTTGCTTTCACTCATTATCAATGTAAAAACCCTGCTTTTATCTAATAATATGCCAAAACACTGGATTCTTCAGTTTTAAAATATAAGAATTATATTCCTTACATTGGCAGCTATTCACGTTTTTTCACTTAAAATGAATGACCAACCCCTCCATCTATTCTGCAAAAGATGCCGGTTCCTCACTTTTGAAACCTAAGTAAGAATCTTGTTTCTTACACTGCTAAGCATGTGTTTGCAATTACAAGCAACTTGAAAACCCTGCTTTACTGTAACGTTGGCTGAATGCATTGAGTTCTTTGATTTAGAAACCAAAAAATAAAGTTGATTCATTTGCTGATTTGCATGTGTATTCATTTACAAACAATTTCAAGACACTGCTTTCACCTAACTCTCTGTGAATGCAGTAGTTACTTCAAGATTGAAAGGTAAATAAATTTTTGTTTTTTTTGGTTGCTGTGCAACTGCTTTAAATCACATGTAAACACAAAGTTTTGGCAAAGCCTAAGCCAATTAGTGCTTTCTTCACTTTACAAAACTAAATAAGATTTGTTTTTTATTTGCTGCTATGCCTCTGTTTTCACTTAAATTGGTCTTCAAAACACTGTTTCCCCTAACAGGCTGTGAATGCAACCGTTAATTCAACAGTGAAAGTTAAATAATTTACTTGTTTTTTTGGCTGCTATGCGCTTGCTTTCACTCATTATCAATGTAATAAGCCTACTTTTACCTAACAATATGCCAAAACACTGGATTCTTCAGTTTTCAAAACTAAGCAATATACTCATTAGTTTGGCAACTATACAATTTTTTTACTTACAACGAATGACCAACCACTCCTTTTGCTCTGCCAAAGCTGCAGGTTCCTCACTACTGAAAACTAAACGAGATTCTTGTTTCTTACACTGCAAAACATGAATTTTCAATTACAATCAACTTGTAAACTTTGCTTTTCCCCAGCTTGGTCTGAATGGATTGAGTTCTTTGTTTTAGAAAACCAAAAAAAAACTTGTTATATTGGCTGATTGCATTTATATTCATTTACAAACAAGTTCAAGACACTGGTTTCACCTCACTCTCTGGTACTGCTGTAGTTACATTAGTTAGATTAGTTAGATACAAGTAAGATTCTTGTTTGTTTGACTACTATGCGCTTGCTGTCACGCATTATCAATGTAAAACTCTGCTTTTACCTAATATTATGCCAAAACACTCGTTTCTTCAGTTTTCAAAACTAAGCAATACACTCATTACATTTTCAGCTATGCACTTGTTCTCACTTACAATGTATGTTCAACCACTGCTTTTACTCTGCTAAACTGCTGGTTCCTCACTTTTGAAATCTAAGTAAGATTATTGTCTCTTATAATGCTATACATGTGTTTTCAATTACAATCAACATGAAAACACTGCTTTTCCATAATATTGGCTGAATGCATTGAGTTATTTGTTTAGAAACCAAAAAAGTTAACATATTGCAATGGCTGATTTTCATGTGTATTCAGTTTCACGCAATTTCAAGACACTGGTTCCATCTAACTCTCTGTGAATGCAGTAGTTATTTCAAGTTTGAAAGGTAATTAAGATTCTTGTTTTTATGGCTGCTTAGCCCTTGTTTTCACTCACAAGTCAACACACAGGATTTGCCTAAGGCTAAGCCAATGCAGTGGTTTCTTCACTTTATAAAACTACATAAGATTTGTCATTTATTTGCTGCTATGCGTGTGTTTTCACTTAAATTCATCTTCAAAACAATGGTTTCCCATAACAATCTGTGAATGCAGCAATTAATTCAACGTTGAATGTATAGAAAGATAATTTTTGGCTTCTATGCACTTGCTTTCACTCATTATCAATGTAAAAACAATGGTATTACCTAATATTATGCCAAAAGGCTGGCTTCTTCAGGTTTCAAATCTAAGCAATATACTCATTACATTGGCAGCTATGCACTTGTTCTCACTTACAATGAATGTCAAAACGGTGCTTTTACTATGACAAAGTTGCCGGTTCCTCACTTTCAAAATTTAAATAAGATTATTGTTTCTTATAAAGCTATACATGTGTTTTCAATTACAATCAACTTGAAAACACTGCTCTTCCCTAACGTTGGCTGAATGTATTCAGTTCTTTGCTTTATAAAACCAAAAAAGGAACTTGTTTCATTGCTGATTTCCATTTGCATTCATTTACAAACAACTTCAAGACACTGGTTTCACCTAACTCTCTGTGAATGCGGAAGTTACTTCAAATTTGAAAGGTATGTAAGATTCTTATTTATTTGGTAACTATGCCTTTGCTTTAACTCACATGTCAACACACAGATTTTGCCTCGGGCTAAGCCAATACAGAGGTTTCTTCACTTTACAAAACAAAATAAGTTTTGCCTTTACTTGCTGCTATGCCTTTGTTTACTCTGAAATTCTTCTTTAAAACACTTGTTTCCCGTAACAGGCTGTGAATGCAGCAGTTAATTCAACTTTGAAAGTTAAGTAAGATACTTGTTTGTTTGGCTGCTATAAACTTGCTTTCACTCATTAACAATGTAAAAACACTGCTTTTACCTAATACTATGCCAAAACACCGCTTTCTTCAGTTTTCAAAGTTTAGCAATATACCCATTACATTGGCAGCTATGCACTTGATTTCACTTAAAATGAATGTCTAAAAATTGCGTTATCTATGCCAAAGCTGCCGGTTCCGCACTTTGGAAATCTAAGTAAGATTCTTGTTTCTTACAATGCTATACATTTTTTTTCAATTACACTCAACTTGAAAACTCTGCTTTTCCCTATCGTTGGCTGAATGCATTGAGTTCTTTGCTTTTGGAAACCAAAAAAAAACCTCTTTTAATCGCCTGATTTGCATGTGTATTCATTTTCAAACAACTTCAAGCCACTGGTTTCACCTATCTCTCTGTGAATGCAGGAGATTCATCTAATTTGAAAGGTAAGTAAGAATCTTGATCCTTTGGCTGCTCTGTCCTTGCTTTTCCTCATTACTCAACACACAGCATTTACCTGAGACTAAACCAATGCAGTAATATCTTCACCTTGCAAAACTAAATAAGATTTGTCTTTTAGTAGCTGCTATGCCTGTGTTTTCACTGAAATTCATCTTCACAAACCTGGTTTCCTGTAACAGGCTGAGAATGCAACAGTTAAATCTACATTTAAACTTAAGTAAGATACTTGTTGTTTTCATCGCTATGCACTTGCTTTCATTCATTATCAATGTAAAAACACTGCTTTTACCTAATACTATTTCAAAACACTGGTTTCTTCAGTTTCCAAACTAAGCAATATACTCATTACATTGGCAGCTTTGCACTTGTTCTCACTTACAATGAATGTCAAACACTGGTTTTACTATGCCAAAGCTGCCGGTTCTTCACTTTCAAAATCTAAGGAAGATTTTTGTTTCTTAAAGTGCTATACATGTGTTTTCAATTACAATCAACTCGAAAACACTGCTTTTCCCTAATGTTGTCTGAGCACGTTGAGTTCTTTGCTTTAGAAAACAAAAAAGAAACATGTTTCTTTGGCTGATTTGCATGTGTATTCATTTATAAACATCTTCAAGACACTGGTTTCACCTAACTCTCTGTGAATGCAGGAGATTCATCTAATTTGAAAGGTAAGTAAGAATCTTGTTTTTTTGGCTGTTAAGCCTTGGTTTTCACTCATAAGTCACACACAAGTTTTGCCTAAGGCTAAGCCAGTGTAGTGGTTTATTCACTTTAAGAAATTAAATAACATTTGTCTTTTATTTGTGGCTATGCCTGTGTTTTCTCTTAAATTCATCTTCAAAACACTAGATTCCCATAACTGGCTGTGAATGCAGCAGTTAATTAAAATTTGAATGTTTAGAACGATACTTGTTTGTTTGGCTGCTATGCGCTACATTTACCTCATTTTCAATGTAAAAACAGTGGTTTTACTTAATTCTATGCCAAAACCCTGGTTTCTTCACTTTTCAAAATTAAGTAATATACTCATTACATTGGCAGCTATGCACTTGTTTTCACTTACAATTAATGTCAAAACACTGCTTTTACTATGCAAAGTCTGCCAGTTCCTCACTTTGGTAATCTAAGTAAGTTTGTTGTTTCTTTCAAAGGTATACATGTGTTTTCAATTACAATCAACTTGAAAACCCTGATTTTTGGCTGAATGTATTGAGTTACTTGCTTTAGAAAATGAAAAATGAAACTTGTTTCATTGGCTGATTTGCATGTGTATTCATTTACAAACAACTTTAAGTCACTGCTTTCACCTATCTCACTGTGAATGCAGGAGTTACTTCAAGTTTGAAAGTTAAGTAAGATTCTTGGTTTTTTGGCTGCTATGCCCTTGCTTTAACTCACATATCAACACAGTTTACCTGAGTCTAAGCCTGTGCAGTAGTTTCTTCACATTAAAAACTAAATAAGATTTGTCTTTTATTGGCTGCTATGCCTGTATTTTCACTGAAATTCATCTTTAAAACATTTGTTTCCCCTAACAGGATGTGAATGCATCAGTTAATACAACTTTGCAAGTTAACTGAGATAGTTGTTTGTTTGGCTGCTCTGCACTTTCTTTCACCCATTATCCATGTAAAAACAGTGCTTTTACATAATACTATGCCAAAACACTGATTTCTTCAGGTTTCAAAATTAAGCAATATACTCATTACATTGGCAGCTAAGCACTTCTTCTCAATTACAATGAATGTCAAAACAGTGCTTTTCCTATGCCAAAGCTGCCGGTTCCTCACCTTTGAAATCTAAGTAAGATTCTTGTTTCTTATAATGGGATACATATGTTTTCATTTACAATCAACTCGAAAACACTGCTTTTCCTAATGTTGCATGAATGCCTTGAGTTCTCTCCTTTTGAAAATCAAAATATAAACTTGTTTCATTGTCTGATTTGCATGTGTACTCATTTACAAAAAACTTCAAGACACTGGTTTCACCTATCACTCTGTGAATGCAGGAGTTACTTCAAGATTGAAAGGTAAGTAAGATTCTTGTTTCTTTTGCTGGTATGTCCTTGCTTTCCCTCACATGTCAAAACATAGCATTTACAAGAGGCTAAGCCATTGCACGAATTTCTTCACTTTGCAAAACTAAATAAGATTTGACTTTTAGTTGCTGCTATGCCTGTGTTTTCATTAAAATTCACCTTCACAACACTGGTTTCCCGTAACAGGCTGTGAATGCATGGGATAATTCAACTTTCAAAGTTAAGAAAGATAATTTGTTTGGTTGCTATGCGCTTTCTTTCTCTCATCAGTGTAAGAACACTGCTTTAACTTAATATTATGCGAAAACACTTGTTTCTTCAGTTTTCACACTGAGCAATATTCTCATTACATAGGCAGCTATGCAGTTGTTTTCACTTAGAATGAATTTCAAAACACTGCTATTTCTATGCCAAAAGTGTCAGTACCTCCCTTTTGAAATCTAACTAATATTCCTTTTTCTTACAATGCTATACATGTGTTTTCATTTACAATCAACTTGAAAAAACTGCTTTTCCCTGACGTTGGCTGATGCATTGAGTTCTTTGCTTTAGCAAACCAAAAAGAAACTTGTTTCATTGGCTGATTTGCATTTGTATTCATTTACAAACAACATAAAATCACTGGTTTCACCTAACTCTCTGTGAATGCAGTAGATACTACAATTTTGAAATGTAAGTAAGATTCTTGTTTGTTTGGCTGCTATACCCTTGCTTTTACACACATGTCAACACACAGGTTTTCCTAAGGCTAAGCTAATACTGTGGACTCTACACTCCACAAAACTATATAAAATTTGTCTGTTATTTACTACTTTTCCTGTGTTTTCACTTAAATTCATCTTCAAAACACTGGTTTCCTGTAACAGGCTGTGCATGCAGCAGTTAATTCAAATTTGCAAATTAAGTAAGATACTTGTTTGTTTGGTTGCTATGCGCTTGCTTTCACTCTTCATGGTAAAAACACTGATTTTACCTAATTCTATGCCAAAACACTGGTTTCTTCAGTTCTCAAAACTAAGCAATATATGCATTACATTGGAACCTATTTACTTGTTTTCACTTACAATGAATGTCACAAGACTGCTTTTACTTTGCCATAGCTATTGATTCCTCACTTTCGAAATCTAAGTAAGATTCTTGTTTCTTACAATGCAATACATGAGTTTTCAATTACAATCAACTTGAAAACTGTGCTTTTCCCGAATGTTGGCTGAATGCATTGAGTTCTTAGATTTAGAAAACCAGAAAGGAAACTTGTTATATTGGCTGATTGCATTTATATTCATTTACAAACATCTTGAAGACACTGGTTTCACCTAATTCTCTGGTAATGCTGTAATTTCATTAGTTTGAATGATAATAAAGATTCTTGCTTATTTGACTGCTATGCACTTGCTGTCACTCATTATCAATGTAAAAACTATGCTTTTACCTAATACTATGCCAAAACACTCGTTTCTTCAGTTTTCAAAACTAAGCAATATACTCATTACATTTTCAGCTATGCACTTGTTCTCACTTACAATGAATGTCCAACCACTGCTTTTACTCTGCAAAACACCTGGTTCCTCACTTTTGAAATCTAAGTAAGATTCTTGTCTCTTACAATGCTGTATGTGTGTTTTCAATTACAATCAACTTGAAAACACTGCTTTTCCCTAATACTGTCTGAATGCATTGAGTTCTTTGTTTAGAAAACCAAAAAGGTAACATATTTCAGCCGATTTGCATGTGTATTCAGTTACTAGCAACTTCAAGATACTGGTTACATCTAACTCTCTGTGAATGCAATAGTTATTTCAAGTTTGAAAGGTAATTAAGATTCTTGTTTTTCGGCTGCTAAGCCCTGGTTTTCACTCACAAGTCAACACACAGGTTTTGCCTGAGGCTAAGCCAATGCAGTGGTTTCTTCACTTTACTAAACTAAATAACATTTTTCATGTATTTGCTGCTATGCCTGTGTTTTCGTTTAAATTCATCTTCACAACAATGGTTTCCCGTAACAGGCTGTGAATGCAGCAGTTAATTCAATGCTGAAAGTGTAGAAAGATATTGTTTGGCTTCTATGCGCTTGTTTTCACTCATTATCAATGTAAAAACAATGGTTTTACCTAATACTATGCCAAAACCCTGTCTTCTTCAGGTTTCAAATCTTAGCAATATATTCATTATATTGGCAGCTATGCAGTTGTTTTCACTTACAATGAATGTCACAACACTGTTTTTACTTTGCCATAGCTGCCGGTTCCTCACATTTGAAATCTAAGTAAGATGCTTTTTTCTTAAAATGCTATGCATGTGTTTTCATTTACAATCAACATCACAACACTTCTTTTCCCTAACGTTGGCTAAATGCATTGAGTTCTTTGCATTAGAAAACCAAAAAAGAAACTTGTTTCATCCGCGGATTTTCATGTGTATTCATTAACAAACAACTTCATGACACTGGTTCCACCCACCTCTCTGTAAATCCAGGAGTTACACAAAGTTTGAAAGGTAACTAAGATTCTTGTTTGTTTGGCTGCTATGCACTGGCTTTCACTCACATGTAAACACACAGCTTTTACCTGAAGTTGAGCCGATTCAGTATTTTCTTCACTTTAAAAAATTAAATAAAATTTGTCTTTTTTTATTGCTACCCTGCTTTTCCTTTGAAATTCATCTTGAAAAACCTGGCTTCCCATAACAGGCTGTGAATGCTGCAGTTAATTCAACATTGAAAGTTAAGTAAGATACTTGTTGTTTGACTGCTATATGCTTGCTTTCATTCATTATCAATGTAATAACAGTGCTTTTACCTAGTAGTATGCCAAAACACTGGATACTTCTGTTTTCAAAACTAAACAATATGCCCATTACATTGGCAACTATGCACTTTTTCGCTTACGATGAATGTCAAAACACTGCTTTTACTATGCCAAAGTTTGTGGTTCCTCCCTTTCGAAATCTAAGTAAGATCAATATTTTTTTACAATGCTGCACATGTGTTTTCAATTACAATCAACTTGAAAACACTGCTTTTCCCTAATGTTTACAGAAGACCTTGAGTTCTTGCTTTAGAAAACTAAAAAAAACTTGTTTAATTGTCTGATTTGCATGTGTACTTATTTACAAAATACATCAAGGCACTGGTTCCACCCACCTCTCTGTAAATCCAGGAGTTACTTAAAGTTTGAAAGGTAAGTAAGATTCTTGTTTGTTTGGCTTCTATTTTCTTGCTTACACTCACATAACACACAGCTTTTACCTAAAGCTAAGCCAATGCAGTGGATTATCCTCTTTACAAAACTAAATAAGTTGTCTCTATAATTTGCTGCTAGGCCTGTCTTTCCACATAATTCATCTTCAAAACACTGGTTTCCCCAAAAAGGCTGTAAATGCAGCAGTTAATTCAACTTGGAAAGTTAAGTTAGATACTTCTTTATTTGGCTGCTATGCACTTGCTTTCACTCATTAGCAATGTAAAAACACTGCTTTTACCTAATACTATCCCAAAACACTGGTTTGTTCAGTTTTCAAAACTCAGCAATATACTCTATACATCAGCATGTATTCACTTTTTTTTTTTGCTTATAACGACTGAGCAACGACTTCTTTTACTATGTACAAGCTGCCGGTTACTCATTTTGAAAACTAAATAAGAATCTTGTTTCTTACACTGCTAATCATGGGTTTTTAAAACAGTCAACTTGAAAATATTGGTTTTCCCTAATGTTGGCTGAATGCATTGTGTCCTTTGCTTAAGAAAACCAAAAAAGAAACTTGTTTCACTGGCTGATTTTCATGTGTATTCACTTACAAACAACTTCAAGTCACTGGTTTCACCTAACTCTCTGTGAATGCAGTAGTTACTTCAAGTTTGAAGGTAAGTAAGATTCTTGTTTGTTTGGCTGCTATGCCTTTGCTTTCACTCACATGACAACACACAGCTTTTACCTAAGTACAAGAGAGTGCAGTGAATTTACTGTCACTTTGTGACAACACAAAGCTTTTCCCTAAGGCTAAGACAAAGCAGTGGTTTTCTCCCTTTACAAAACTAAATATGATTTGTCTTTATTTGATGTTTTGACTGTGTTTTTACTTCAATTCATCTTCAAAACCCTGGTTTCCCCTAACAGGCTGTGAATGCAGCATTTAATTCAACTTTGAAATTTAGGTAAGATTCTTGTTTGTTTGCCCCCATGCACTTGCTTTCACTCACTATCATTGTAAAATCACTGCTTTTACCTAATACTATAACAAAACACTGTTTTCTTCAGTTTTCAAAACTAAGCAATATGCTCATTACATTGGCAGCTATGTACCTGTTCCCACTTACAATGAATGTCAAACCACTGCTTTTACTATGCCAAAGCTGCCAGTTCCTATCTTTCAAAACTGAAGCAAGATTTTTGTTTCTTACAATGCTATACATGTGTTTTCAATTACAATCAACTTGAAAACAGTGCTTTTCCCTAACGTTGGCTGATTGAATTGAGTACTTTGCTTTTGAAATCCAAGAAAGAAATGTATTTCATTTGATTATTTGCCTGTGTATTCATTTACAAACAACTTCAAGATACTGGTTACAACTAACTCTCTGTGAATGTAGTACTTACTTCAAGTTTGAAAGGTAAGTAAGATTCTTGTTTGTTTGGCTGCTATGCTCTTACTATCACTCACATGTCAACACACAGCTTTTACCTCAGTCTAAGCCAATGCAGTGCTCTCTTCACTTATAAAACTAAATAATATTTGTGTTTTAATTGCTGCTATGCCTGTGTTTTCACTTAAATTTACCCTCAAAACACTGGTTTCCTGTAACAGGCTGTGAATGCAGCAGGTAATTCAACTTTGAAAGTTAAGTAAATACTTGTTTGCTTGGCTGCTATGCGCTTGCTTTCCTCATTATCAATGTAAACACACTGCTTTTACCAAATACTATGTGAAAAGAAAGGATTCTTCAGTTTTCAAAACTAAGCAATATACTCATTACATTGGCACTGATGCACTTGTTGCCACTTACAATGAATGTCCAAACAATGCTTTTACTATGCAAAAGTTGCCAGTTCCTCACTTTCGAAATCTAAGTAGAATTCTTGTTTCTTACAATGTAATACATGTGTTTGAAATACAACCAACTTGAAAACACTGCTTTTCCATAACTTTGCCTGAATGCATTGTGTTCTTTGCGTTAGAAAATAAAAAGAAACTAGTTTTATTGGCTGTTTTCCATGTGTATTCATTTAAAATCAACTTCAAGATACTGGTTTCACCGAACTCTCTGTGAATGCAGTAGTTACTTCAAGTTTGAAAGGTAGGTAAGATTCTTGTTGGTTTGGCTGCTATGCACATGCTTTCACTCACATGTCAACACACAGGATTTACCTAAGGCTAAGGAAATGCAGTGGTTTCTTCAGTTTACAAAAGTAAATAGGAATTGTTTGTTTGTTTTTTTTGCTGCTATGCCTATGTTTTCACTTAAATTCATCTTCAAAACACTGGTTTCCTGTAACAGACTCTAAATGCAGCAGTAAATTCAACTTTGAAAGGTAAGTAAGGTGTTGTTTGCTTGGCGTCTATGCACTTGCTTTCACTCATTATCAATGTAAAAACCCTGCTTTTAGCTAATACTATGCCAAAACATTGGTTTTTCTGTTTTCAAAACCAAGAAATATTCTCTTTACATTTGCAGCTATGCAGTTCTTCTCGCTTACAATGAATGTCAAAATACTGCTTTACAATGCAAAAGCTGCCAGTTCCTCACTTGGTAAATCTAAGTAAGTTTCTCGTTTCTTACAATGCAATATATGTGTTTTCAATTACAGTCAACTTGAAGACAATGCTTTTCCATATCGTTGACTGAATTCATTGAGTTCTTTGCGTTAGAAAACCATAAAAGGAAGTGGTTTCATTGGCTGATTTGCATGTGAATTCATTTACAATCAAATTCAAGACACTGGTTTAACCTAACTCTCTGTGAATGCAGTAGTTACTTCAAGTTTGAAAGGTAAGTAAGATTCTTCTTTGTTGGGCTGCTATGCCCTTGCTTTCACTCACATGTCCACACGCAGTTTTACCTTAGACTAAGCCAATGCAGCGATTGCTTCACTTTACAAAGCTAAACAAGATTTGTCTTTTATTTGCTGCTAAGCCTTTGTTTTCAGTTAAATTCATCTTCAACACACTGGTTTAGTGTAACAGACTGTGAATGGAGCAGTTAATTCTACTTTCAAAGTAAAGTAAGACACTTGTTGTTTGGCTGCTATGCACTTGCTTTCATTCATCAATGTAAAAACACTGCTTAAACATAATACTATGCTAAAACACTGGTTTCTTCCATTTTCAAACTAAGCAATATACTCATTACATTCGCAGCTATGCACTTGTTCTCAATTACAGTGAATGTCAAAGCACTGGTTTTATTATGTAAAAGCTCCCGGTTCCTCACTTTAGAAATCTAAGTAAGATTCTTGTTTCTTAAAATGCTATACACGTGTTTTCAAATACAATTAACATCACAACACTGTTTTTCCATAACGTTGGCTAAATGCATCGAGTTGTTTGCATTAGAAAACCAAAAAAGAAACTTGTTTCAATGGCGGATTTGCATGTGTATTCGTTTACAAACAAATTCATGACACGGGATTCACCTTACTCTCTGTGAATGAAGGAGATACTTCAAGTTTAAAAGTAAGTAAGGTTCTTGTTTGTTTGTATGCTCTGGCCTTGTTTTCATTCAGATGTCAACACACAGCTTTTGCCTAAGGCTACCCAATGCAGTGGTTTATTCACTTTGCCAAACTATGTAAGATTTGTCTTTATTTCCTGCTATGCCTGTGCTTTCACTTAAATTCATCTTCAAAACTATGGTTTCCACTAACAGACTGTGAATGCAACAGTTAATTCTACTTTGAAAGATAAGTAAAATACTTTTTTGTTTAACTACCCTGCACTTGTTTGCACTCATTATCAATGTAAAAACAGTGCTTTTTCTAATACTAAGCCAAAACACTGGTTTCTTCAGTTTTCAAAACTAAGTAATATACTCATTACATTGGCAGCTATGCACTTGTTTTCACTTACAATGAATGTCAAAACACTGCTTTTTGTATGCAAAAGATGCCGGTCCTCACTTTGATAATCTAAGTAAGATTCTTTTTTCTTTTAAAGTTATATATGTGTTTTCAATTACATTCAACTTAAAAACACTTCTTTTCCCTAAAGCTGGCTGAATGAATTGAGTACTATGCTTTAGAAAACCAAAAATGAAACATGTTTCATGGCTGATTTCAATTTGAATTCATTTACAAACAACTTCAAGACACTGGTTTCACCTACATCTCTGTGAATGAAGGAGTTACTTCAAGTTTGAAAGGTAAGTAAGACTCTTGTTTTTTGATTCCATGCCCTTACTTTCACTCACATGTCAAAACACAGCTATTACCTGAGGCTAAGCCTATGCAGTAGATTCTTCACTTTACAAAATTAAATAAGAATTCTCTTTTATTTTTTGCTATGCCTCGGTTTTCTCTAAAATTCATCTTCAAAACACTGGTTTCCCATAACAGGCAGTGAATGCAGCAGTTAATTCAACTTTGAAAGATAAGTAAGATACTTGTTGTTTGGCTGCTATGCACTTGCTTTCACTCATTTTCAATGTAAAAACACTGCTTTTTCCTAATACTATGCTAAAACACTGGTTTTTTCAGGTTTCAAAATAAACAATATACTCATTACATTGGCAGCTATGCATTTGTTCTGAATTACAGTGAATGTCAAAACACTGCTTTTACTATGCCAAAGTTACCGGTCCCTCACTTTCGAAATCTAAGAAAGATTCTTGTTTCTTAAAATGATACACATGTGATTTCCATTTCAATCAACTTGAAAAGACTGCTTTTCCATAACGTTGGCAAAATGCATTGAGTTCTTTGCTTTAGAAATCCAAAAAATACTAGTTTCCTTTGCTGATTTGCATGTGTATTCATTTACCAAAAACTTCAAGACACTGGATTCACCATACTCTCTATGAAAGCAGGAGTTACTGCAAGTTTGAAAGTAAGAAAGATTCTTGTTTTTTTGGCTGCTATACTGTTGCCTTCACTCAAAATTCAACAACAGCTCTCACCTAAGGCTAAGCCAATGCAGTGGATTCTTCACTTTGCAAAACTAAATAAGATTTGCCTTTTATTTGCTGCTATGCCTGTGTTTTCCCTTAAATTCATCTTCAAAACACTGGTTTCCCTTGTCAGGCTGTGAATGCAGCTGTTAATTCAACTTTGAATGTTTAGTAAGACACTTGTTTGTTTGGCTTTTTTACGCTTGCTTTCACTCATTATAAATGTAAAAACAGTGCTTTTACCTAATAATAGGTCAAAACACACGTTTCTTCTGTTTTCAAAACTAAGCAATATCCCCATTACATTGGCAGCTTTGCACTTGTTTTCACTTACAATGAACACTGCTTTTACTGTGCCAAAGCTGCCTGTTGCTCACTTTTGAAATAAGTAAGATTCTTCTTCCTTACAATGCTATAAATGTGTTTTCAATTACAATCAACTTAAAAATACTTCTTTTCCATAACGTTGGCTGAATTCATTGAGTACTTTGCTTTAGAAAGGTAACAAAGAAACTGTTTTATTTTTAGCTGACTTGCATGTGTATTTATTTACAAACAATTCAAGACACTGGTTTCCCCTTACTCTCTGTGAATGCAGCAGTTACTTCAAGCTTGAAAGGTAAGTAAGATTCTTGTTTGTTTGGCTGCTATGCCCTTGCTATCACTCACATGTCAACACACAGCTTTTACCTCAGTCTAAGCCAATGCAGTGGTTTTTTTCACTTTACAAAACTAAAAAGTTTTGTCTTTTATTTGCTGCTATGCCAGTGTTTTCACTGAAAATCTTCTTCACAACACTGGTTTCCCTTAACAGGCTGTGAATTCAGCACTTAATTCAACTTTGAAAACTAAGTAAGTTGCTTTTTGTTTTGGCAGCTATGCACTTGCTTTCACCCATTATCAATGTAAAATCAGTGCTTTTACGTAATATTATGCCAAAAAACTGGTTTGTTCAGTTTTCAAAACTCAGCAATATACTCATTTCATTGGCAGCTATGCACTTGTTTTCACATACAATGAATATCAAAACACTGCTTTTTCTACCCCAAATCTCCCGGTTCCTCACTTTCAAAATATAAGAAAGATTCTTGTTTCTTACGATGCTATATATGGGTTTTCAATTACAATCAACCTGAAAACACGGGTTTTCCCTAACTTTGGCTGAATGCATTGAATTCATTGCATTGAAAACCAAAAAAAAAAATTGTTTCATTGGCTGAATTCCATGTGTAATCATTTACAAACAACTTCAAGACACTGGTTTCACCTATCTCTCTGTGAAAGCAGGAGTTACCTCAAGTTTGAAAGGTACGTAAGATTCTTCTTTCTTTGGGTTCTATGCCCTTGCTTTCACTCACATGTCAACACACAGTTTAACCTAAGACTAAGCAAATGCAGTTGCTTCTTCACTTTACAAAACTAAAATAGTTTTGTCTTTTGTTTGCTGCTATGCCAGTGTTTTCAATGAAATTCATCTTCACAACACTGGTTACCCATAACAGGCTGGGAATGCAGCACTTAATTCAACTTTGAAAGTTAAGTAAATACTTGTTTGCTTGGCTGCTGTGTGCTTCCTTTACTCATTATCAATGTAAAAACACTGCTTTTAACAAATATTATTCCCAAACACTGGTTTCTTCACTTTCCAAAATTAAGCAACACACTCATTACACTGGCAGCTTTGCAATTGTTCCCACTTACAATGAATTTCAAAACACTGCTTTTACTATGGCAAAGCTGCTGGTTCCTCACTTCAAAATCTAAGTAATATTCTTGTTTCCTACAATGCAATAAATGTGTTTTCAATTAAAACTAATTTGAAAACACTGCTTTTCCATAATGCTGGGTGAAATCATTGAGTTCTTTGCTTTAGAAAACCAAAAATGAAACTTGTTTCATTGGCTGATTTGCATGTGTATTCATATACAATCAAATTCAAGACACTGGTTTCACCTAACTCTCTGTGAATGCAGTAGTTAATTCAAGTTTGAAAGGCAAGAAAGATTCTTGTTTGTTTGGATTCTATGCCCTTATTTCACTCACATATCAACACACAGCTTTTACCTAACGCAAAGCCAATGCAGTGGTTTCTTCACTTTACAAAACTAAAAAAGATTTGACTTTTATTTGCTGTTTTGCCAGTGTTTTCACTGAAATTCTTCTTCACAACACTCATTTGCCATAACAGGCTGTGAATTCAGCACTTAATTCAACTTTGAAAGCTAAGTAAGATACTTGTTTTTTTGACTGCTACCTGCTTGCTTTCAATCATTATCAATGTAAAAACAGTGCTTTTACTTAATACGATGCCAAAACATTGGTTTCTTCAATTTTCAAAACTAAGAAATATACTCACTACATTGGCAGCTATGCACTTGTTCTCATTTCCAGTGAATATCAAAACACTGCTTACTGTACCAAAGCTGCTGGTTACTCACTTTCGAAATCAAAGTAAGATGCTTGTTTCTTAAAATGCTATACAGGTGTTTTCAATTACAATCAACTTGAAAAAACTGCTTTCCCTAACTTTGGCTGAATGCATTGAGTTCCTTGCTTTAGAAAACCAAAAAAGAACCTTTTTCATTATCTGATTTGCATTTTCATTCATTTACAAACAACTTCAAACACTGGTTTCCCCTAACAATCTGCGAATGCAGTAGTTACTTCAAGTTTGAAAGGTAAATAAGATTCTTGTTTCTTTTTCTGCTATGCCTTGCTTTCACTCACATGTGAACATACATTTTTGCCTAAGTCTAAGCCAATTCAGTGGTTTCTTCACTTGAGAAAACTAAATAATATATTTTTTAATTTCCTGCTATGTGTGTATTCTCTTAAATTCATCTTCAAAACACTGGTTTCCTGTAACAAGCTGTGAAATCAGGAGTTATTTCAACTTTGAAAGTTAAGTGAGATTCTTTTTTTTTGGCAGCTATACATTTGCTTTTACTAATTATCAATGAAAAAAACACTGCTTTTACCTAATACTATGACAAAACACTGGTTTCATCAGTTTTCAAAACTGAGCTATATACTCATTATGATAGAGCTATGCATTTGTTTTCACTTACAACAAATGTCCAAAGCCTGCTTTTACAATGCCGAAGGTGCCGGTTCCTCACTTTTGAAACCTAAGTAAGATTCTTGTTTCTTACAAAGCTATACATATGTTTTCAATTACAATCAACTTGAAAACACTGCATTTCCCTAACATTGGCTGAATGCATTGAGTTCCTTGCTTTCGAAAACCAAAAAAGAAATATTTTTCATTGTCTTATTTGCATAGGTATTCATTTCCCAACAACGTCAAGACACTGGTTTCACCAACTCTCTGCAATTGCAGAAATTACTTCTAGTTTGAAATGTAAGTAATGTTCTTATTTGTTTGGCTTCAATGCCAAAACTTTCACTCACATGTTAACACAGCTTTTACCTAAATCCTAGCCATTGCAGTGGTTTCTTCATTTTACAAAACTAAATACGTTTTGTTTTTATTTGCTGCTATTTTTTTGTTTTCACTTAAATTCATATTCAAAACCCTGGTTTCCTGTGACAGGCTGTGAATGCAGCAGTTAACTCAACTTTGAAAGTTAAGTAAGATACTGATTTGTTTCACTGCTATGCACTTGCTTTCACTCATTATCAATGTAAAAACACTGCTTTTGGGAAGCGGGTATGGCTCAATCGATAGAGCTCCCATTTACCATGTGGGAGGCCCAAGGTTCGCTTCCCGGGGCCTTGTTGTGAGAGCAGGTGGGACAGTGTGGCACGGTGGGCTGATGCAGCAGGACCTCACAGCAAGGGGGAGATAAGCAGACATGGAAGAAACACACAGCTAATAGACACAGCAAAACACAAGCAGCAAGGGGGTATAAGTAAATAAATAAATAAATCATTAAAAAAAAGCAACACTGCTTTTACCTAATGCTATACCAAAACTCTGGTTTCTTCAGTTTTCAAAACTAAGGAAAATACTCAGTATATTTGCAGCTATGCACTTTTCACTTACAATGAATATCAAAACAGTGCTTTTGCTATGCCAAATTCCAGTTCCTCCCTTTCGAAATCTAAGTAAGATCTTTCTTTCTTAAAATGCTATATATGTGTTTTCAATTGCAATCAACTTGAAAACACTGCTTTGCCCTTAACTTGGATGAATGCATTGAGGTCTTAGCGTTAGAAAATCAAAAAAGAAACTTGTTTCCTTGGCTGCCTTTCAGCTGTATTCATTTACAAACAACTTCAAAACACTGGTTTCACCTAATTCTCTGGGAAAGCACTAGTTACTTCAAGTTTGAAGGTAACAAAGAATCTCATTTATTTGGTTGCTATGCCCCTGCTTTCACTCACATGTCAACACACAGTATTTGCATAAGGCTAAGCCAATGCAGTGGATTTTTCACCTTACTAAACTAAATAAGTTTTGTCCTTTATTTGCTGCTTTGCCTGTGTTTTCACTGAAATTTTTCTTTGAAACACTGGTTTCCCATAATAGGCTGTGAATTCAGCAGTTAATTTAACTTTGAAAGTTAAGTAAGATACTTGCTTGTTTCACTGCTATGCGTTTGCTTTCACTCATTATCAATGTAAAAACAGTGCTTTTACCTAATACTATGCCAAAACACTGTTTTCCTCAGTTTTCAAAACTAAGCAATATACTCATTACATTGGCAGCTGTGCACTTCTTCTCATTTACAATGAATGTCAAAACACTGCTTTTACTCTTTCAAAGCTGCCAGTTCCTCACTTTCCAAATCTAAGTTAGATTGTTGTTTCTTACGTTGCTATACATGTGTTTTCAATTACAATCCACTTGAAAACATTGCTTTTCCCTAACGTTGGCTGAATGCATTGAGTTATTTGCTTTAGAAAACGTAAAATGGAACTTGATTCATTGGATGATTTTCATATGTATTCATTTACAAACAACTTCAAGACACTGGTTTCACATATTTCTTTGTGAATGCAGGAGATACTTGAAGTTTGAAAGTTAAGTAAGATTCTTCTTTGTTTGGCTGCTATGCCCTTGTTTTCACTCACATGTCAACACACAGCTATTACTTGAGGCTAAGCCTATGCAGTAGTTTCTTAACATTACAAAACTAAATAAGATTCGACTTTTATTTGCTTCTATGTTTGTGTTTTCTCTGAAATTCATCTTCAAACACAGGTATCCACTAACAGGCTGTGAATGCAGCAGCTAATTCAAATTTGAAAATTAAGTAAGATACTTTTTTGTTTGGCTGCTATGCAATTGCTTTCACTCATTATCAATGTAAAAACAGTGTTTTTACCTCATACAATGTCAAAACACTAGTTTATACTGTTTTCAAAACTAAGCAATATACTCATTACATTGGCTGCTTTGCACTTGTTCCCACTTAAAATGAATGTCAAAACAGTGTTTTTAGTATGCCAAACCAGCCGGTTACTCAATTTGGTAATCTATGAAAGGTTCATTTTGCTTACAATGAAATGTATGTGTTTTCAACTACAATCAACTTGAAAACACTGCTTTTCCCTAACGTTGGCTGAATGCATTGCATTCTTTGATTTAGAAAACCATAAAAGAAACTTGTTTCATTGGCTGATTTGCATGTGCATTCATTTACAAACAACTTCAAGACACTGGTTTCACCTAACTCTCTGTGAATGCAGGCCTTTTCAAGGTAAGTATGATTCTTGTCTTTTGGCTGCTATGCCCTTGCTTTCACTCACATGTCAACTCACAGCTTTTACCGAAGGCTAACCGAATGCAGTGGTTTTTTACTTTAAAAAACTAAAGAAGTTTTGCATTTTATTTGCTGCTATGCCTGTGATTTCACTTAAATTCATCTTCAAAACACTGGTTTCCCATAAGACGGTGTGAATGCAGCAGTTAATTCAACTTTGAAAGTCAAGTAAGATATTTGTTTGTTTGGCTGCTATGCTCTTGCTTTCACTCATTATCAGTGTAAAAACAGTGGTTTTAACTAATATAATGCCAAAACACTGGTTTCTTCAGTTTTCAATACTAAGCAAAATACTCATTACATTGGTAGCTAAGCACTTGTTCTCACTAACAATGAATGTGAAAACACTGCTTCTACTATGCCAGAGCTTCTGGTTTCTCACATTCAAATTCTAAGCAAGATTCTTTTTTTTTTTTTTTTACAACGCTATACATGTGTTTTCAATTACAATCAACTTGAAAATACTGCTTATCCCTTAGGTAGGCTGAAAGCATTCATTTCTTTGCTTAAGAAAACCTAAAATAAACTTGCTTCTTTGGCTGATTTTCATGTGTATTCATTTACAAAAACTTCAAGACACTGGTTTCATCTAATGCTCTGGGAATGCGGTAGTTAGTTCAAGTTTGAAAGGTAAGTAAGTTTCTTGTTTGTTTGGCTGCTGTGCCCTTGCTTTCACTCACATGTCAACACAGAAATTTTACCTAATGCTAAGCCAATGCAGTTGTTCCTTCACTTTAAAAAACAGAATCAATTTTGTCTTTTATTTGCTGCTATGCTTGTGTTTTCAATTAAATTCATCTTTAAAACACAGTTTTCCAAGGACAGGCAGTGAACCCAGCAGTTAATTCAACTTTGAAAGTAAATTAAGGTACTTGTTTATTTGGATTCTATGTACTTACTTTCACTCACTATCAATGTAAAAACACTGCTTTTATGAAATAATATGCCAAAACACTGGTATCTTCAATTTTCAAAACCAATCAATATACTCTTTATATTGGCAGGTATGCACATGTTTTCACTTACAATGAATGTCAAAACACTGCTTTTATTATGCCAAAGCTGCTGGTATCTCACTTTGGAAATCTAAGTAAGAGTCTTGTTTCTTAAAATGCTATACATGTGTTTTCAATTACAATCAACTCGAAAATAGTGCTTTTCCCTAACGTTGGTTGAAAGCATTGAGTTCTTTACTTTAGAACATCAGAAAAAAACTGGTTTTTAGCTGATTTGCATGTGTATTCATTTACAAACAACTTAAAGTCACTGGTTTCACCTAACTCTCCTTGAATGCAGTAGTTACTTCAAGATTGAAAGGTAAGTATGTTTCTTGTTTGTTTGGTTGCATTGCCCTTACTTTCACTCACATGTCAAAACACAGCTTTTACCTAAGGCCAAGGCAATGCTGTGGTTTCTTCAGTTTAAAAAACTAAATATGATTTGTCTTTTATTTGCTGCTATGCCTGTGTTTTCACTGAAATTCATCTTTAAAACACTGTTTCCCGTAACAGGCTGTGAATGCAGCAGTTTATTCAACTTTGAAAGTTAAGTAAGATACTTGTTTTTTTGGCTGCTATGCACTTGCTTTCACTCGTTATGAATGTAAATAGACAGCTTTTACTTAATACTATGCCAAAACACTGGTTTCTTCAGTTTACAAAACTTCCCAGTATACCCATTACATTGGCAGCTATGCACATGTTTTCACTTACAATAATATCAAAAAACTGCTTTTACTATGCCAAAATTGCCAGTTCCTCAGTTACAAATTCTAAGTAAGATTCTTGTTTCTTATAATACTATACATGTGTTTTCAGTTACAATCAACTTGAAAACATTGATTTGCCCTTAATTTGGATGAATGCATTGAGGGCTTAGCTTTAGAAAATTAAAATAAACCTGTTTAATTGGCTGCCTTGCAGGTGTATTCATTTACAAGCAACTTCAAGACACTGGTTTCAGCTAACTCTCATTGAATGCAGTAGTTACTTCAAGCTTGATAGGTAAGTATGTTTCTTGTTTGTTTGTCTGCTATGCCCTTGCTTTCGCTCACATGTCAACACACAGCTTTTACGTAATACTAAGGCAATGCAGTGGATACCTCAGTTTAAAAAACTAAATATTCTTTGTATTTTATTTGGTGCTATGCCTGTGTTTTCACTTAAATTCATCTTCTAAACACTGGTTTCCCCTAACAGGCTTTGAATGCAGCAGTTAATTCAACTTTGAAAGTTAAGTAAAATAGTTGTTTTTTTTGGCTGTTATGCACTTGCTTTCACTCATTATCAATGTAAAAACACTGCTTTTACCTAATACTATGCCAAAACACTGGTTTCTTCAGTTTTAAAAACTAAGCAATATACTCATTATTTTGGCAGCTATGCACTTGTTCTCACTTACAATCAATGTCAAAACACTGCTTTTACTATGCCAAAGGTTCTGGTGCCTCACTCCCGTAATCGACATAAGACTGTTATTTCTTTCACTGATATACATATGTTTTCAATTACAATTAACTTGAAAACACATATTTTCCATAACGTTGGCTGAATGCATTGAGTTCTTTGCTTTAGAACACCAAAAATGAACTTGTTTCATTAGGTGATTTACATGTGTTTTCATTTACATACAACTTCAAGACACTGGTTTCACAAAACTCTCTGTAAATGCAGTAGTTATTTTAAGTTGAAAAGTAAGTAAGATTCTTTTTTGTTTGGCTGTTATGACTTTGTTTTCACACAAATTCAACAATCAGCATTTGCCTAAGGCTAAGCCAATGCAGTGGTATCTTCACTTTACAAAACTATACAAGATTTGTCTTTCATTTGCCGCTATGCCTGTGCTTATTCTGAAATTCATCTTCATAACACTGGTTTTCCGTTAAATGCTGTGAATGCAGCAGTTAATTCAACTTTCAAATTTAAGTAAGATACCTGTTTGTTTGGCAGCTATATCCTTGCTTTCACTCATTATCAATGTAAAAACAGTGCTTTTATATAATAGTATGCCAGAACACTGGTTTCTTCAGTTTTGAAATCTAAGCAATATACTCATTTCATTGGCAGCTATGCACTCGTTTTCAATAACAATGAAAGTCATAAACTGCTTTTACTAAGCAAAAGCTGCCGGTTTCTCACTTTGGTATTCTAAGTAAGAGTCTTGTTTCTTTCAAAGCTATAGATGTGTTTTCAATCACTATCAGTTTGAAAACACTGGTTTTACCTAATGTTGGCTGAATGCATTGAGTTCTTTGCTTTAGAAAACCAAAAAGGAAACGTGTTTCATTGGCTGATTTGCATGTGTATTCATTTACAAACAACTTCAAGACACTGGCTACACCCATCTCTCTGTAAATGCCGTAGTTACTTCAAGTTTGAAATGTAAATAAGATTCTTGTTTTTTTTGCTCCTATCCCCTAGTTTTCACTCACATTTCTACACACAGTTTTTACCTCAGGCTAAGCCTATGCAGTAGTTTCTTCACTTTGCAAAACTAAATAAGATTTGTCTTTTATTTGATGCTATGCCTGTGTTTTCACTGAAGTTCATCTTCAAAACACTGCTTTAACGTAACAGGCTGTGAATTCAGCAGTTAATTCCCCTTTGAAAGTTAAGTCAGATACTTGTTTGTTTGGCTGCTATGCACATGCGTTCACTCATTATCAATGTAAAAACACTACTTTTACCTAATACTATCCCAAAACACTTGTTTCTTCAGTTTTCAAAGCTAAGCAATATTCTCATTTCATTGGCAGCTATGCACTTGTTTTCACTTAAAATGAATGTCAAAACACTGCTTTTATTATGCCAAGCTGCCGGATCCTCACTTTGGAAATCTAAGTAAGATTCTTGTTTCTGACAATGCTATACATGTGATTTCAATTACAATCAATTTGAAAACCCTGCATTTCCCTAACGTTGGCTGAATGTATTCTGTACTTTGCTTTAGAGAACCAAAAAAGAAACTTGTTTCATTGGATATTTTGCATGGGTATTCATTTACAAACAACTTCAAGACACTGGTTTCACCTATCTCCCTGTGAATGAAGGAGTTTGCAATTTAAGTAAGATTCTTGTTTGTTTGGCTACTATGCCCTTGCTTTCACTCACAACTCTAAACACAGCTTTTACCTAAGGCTATGGCAATGCAGTGGTTCCTTCACTCTGCCAAACTAAATAAGATTTGTTTTTTGTTTGCTGCTATGCCTGTGTTTTCACTTAAATTCATATTCAAAACCCTTGTTTCGACTAACAGGCTGTGAGTGTAGCAGTTAATTCATCTTTTAATGTTAATTAAGGTACTTGTTTGTTGGCTGCTATGCACGTGAATTCAATCACTATATATGTAAAAACAATGCTTTTACCTAATTCTATTCCAAACACTGGTTTTTTCAGTTTTCAAAACTAAGCAATATACACATTACATTGGCAGTTATTCAATTTTTTTTCACTTAAAACGAGTGGCCAACCACTCCTTTTAATCTGCAAAAGCTGCTGTTTCCTCACTTTGGAAACCTAATTAGCATTCTTGTCTCTTACACTGCTAAGCATGTGTTTTCAATTGCAATCGACTTTAAAACACTGCTTTTCCCTAACGTTGGCTGAATGTATTCTGTACTTTGCTTTAGAAAACCAAAAAAGAAACTTGTTTCATTGGCTGATTTGCATGTGTATTCATTTACAAACAAGTAGATGACACTGGTTTCACGTATCTCTCTCTGAAAGTAGAAGTTACTTAAAGTTTGGAAGGTAAGTAAGATTCTTGTTTGTTTGGCTGCTATGCCCTTGCTTTCACTCACATGTCAACACACAGCTTTTACCTGAGGCTAAGCCTATGCAGTAGATTCTTCACTTTACAAAACTAAATAAGATTTGCTTTTTATTTGCTTCTACATCTGTGGTTTCTCTGAAAATCCTCTTCAAAACACTGGGTTCCCATAACAGGCTGTGAATGCAGCAGTTAATTCAACTTTAAAAGTTAAGTAAAATACTTGTTTGTTTGGCTGCTATGCGCTGTCTTGCACACATTATCAATGTAAAAACAGTGCTTTTATGTAATACTAGTCCAAAACACACGTTTCTAGAGTTTTCAAAACGAAGCAATATACTCATTACATTGGCAAATATGCACTTGTTTTCACTTACCATCAATGTCAAATCAATCCTTTTACTATGCCATAGCAGCCAGTACTTCACTTTAGAAATCTAAGTAAGATTCTTGTTTCGTACAATGCTATACATGTATTTTCAATTACAATCAACTTGAAAACACTGCTTTACCCTAACGTTGGATGAATGCATTGAGTCCTTTGCTTTAGAAAACCAAAAGAGAAACTTGTTTCATTGACTGACTTGCATGTGCATTCATTTACAAATAACTTCATGACACTCATTTCACCTAACTCTCTGTGAATGCAGTAGTTACTTCAAGATGGATAGGTAAGTAAATTCTTGTTTGTTTGGCTGCTATTCCCTTGCAATCACACACATGTCATCACACAGCTTTTGAATTAGGCTAGGCCAATGCAGTAATTTGTTTGCTTTACAAAACTGAATAAGATTTATTTTTTATTTGCTGCTATGCCTGTGTTTTCCCTTAAATTCATCTTCAAAACAATGGTTTCCAGTAACAGGCTGTGAATGCAGCATTTAATTCAACTTTGAAAGTTAAGTAAGATACTTGTTTGTTTGACTGCAATGCGCTTGCTTTCACTCATTATCAATGTAAACATAGTGCTTTTACCTAATACCCTGCCAAAACCTGGTTAATTCAGTTTTCAAAACTAAGCAATATACTCATTACATTTGAAGCTATGCACTTGTTTTCACTTTCAATGAATGTCAAAACACTTCTTTTACTATGCCAAAACTGCTGGGCCTTCACTTTGGTTATCTAAGTAAGATTTTGTTTCGTACGATGGTATACATATTTTGTCAATGGTAATCAATTTGAAAACACTGCTTTGCCCTAACGTTGGCTGAATGCATTGAGTTCTTTGCTTTACAAACCAAAAAAGAAAGTTGTTTCTTATATTGATTTGCATGTGTATTCATTTACATACAACTTCAAGACATTGGTTTTACCTAACTCTCTGTGAATACAGTAGTTACTTCAAGTTAGAAAGTAAGTAAGAGACTTATTTATTTGGGTGCTATGCCCTTGCTTTCACTCACATGTAAACACAGAGATTTTACATAAGCCTATGCCAAAGCAGTGGTTTCTTCACTTTACAAAACTAAATAAGATTTGTCTTTTATTTACTGATATGCCTGTGTTTTCGCTTAAATACATCTTCAAAACCGTGATTTTGCATAACAGGCTGTGAGTGCAGCTGTTAAATCAACTTTGAACGTTAAGTAAGATACTTGTTTGTTTGGCTTCTATGCGCTTGCTTTCAGTCACTATCCATGTAAAAACATTGCTTTTACATAATATGATGCCAAAATATTGCTTTCTTCAGTTTCCAAAACCAAGCAATATACTCATTAAATTGACTGCTGTGCACTTGTTTTCACATTCAAAGAATGGCAAAACACTGCTTTTACTATGTCAAACTGCTGGTTCCTCACTTTGGAAATCTAAGAAAGATTCATGTTTCTTACAGTGATATAGATGTGTTTTCAATTACAATCAACTTGAAAACATTGCATTTCCAAAACATTGGCTGAATGCATTGAGTTCTTTGCATTAGAAAACCATGAAAGAAACATATTCCATCTGCTGAATTGCATCTGTATTCATTTAGAAAAACTTCAAGACCCTGGATTCACCTAAGTCTCTGTGAATGCCGTAGTTACTTCAAGTTTGAAAGGTAAGTAAGGCTTCTTGATTGTTTGGATGCTATGCACTTGCTTACACTCACATGTCAACACACAGCTTTTACGTAAGGCTTAGGCAATGCAGTGGTTTCTTCACTTTACAAAACTAAATAAGATTTGTATTTTATTTGCCGCTTTGCCTGTGTTTTCACTTAAATTCATCTTCAAAGCGCTGCTTTCCCCAAACAGGCTGTGAATGCAGTAGTTAATTCAGCTTTGAATTTTAAGTAAGATCCTTGCATGTTTGCCTTCTATGCATTTTCTTTCACTCACTATCAATGTAAAAACACTTCTATTATCTAATACAATGACAAAACACTGGTTCCTTCAGTTTTCAAAAGTAACCCTTGTCCTCATTATATTGGGGCCTATGCACCTGTTCTCAATTACAGTGAATGTCAAAACACTGCTTTTACTAGGCTAAAGCTGCCGGTTCCTCACTTTCAAAATATAAGGAAGTTTCTTGTTTTTTACAATACTATACATGTGTTTTCAATTACAATAAACTTGAAAACACTGCTTTTCCATAAGGTTGGCAGAATGCACTGGGTACTTTGCTTTAGAAAACCAAAGAGAAACTTATTTTATTGGCTGATTTCCATGTGTATTCATTTACAATGAACTCCAAGACAATGGTTTCACCTAACTGTCTGTGAATGCAGTAGTTTCTTCAAGTTTGAATGGTAAATAACATTCTTGTTTTTTTGGCTGCTATGCTCTTGCTTTCACTCACATTTCAACACACAGTTTTTGCTTAAGGCTAAGCCAATGCAGTGGTTTCTTCACTTTACAAAACTAAATAAGATTTGTCATTTGTATGCTGTTAAGCCAGTGTTTTCACTGAAATTACTATTCAAAACACTTGTTTCCTGTAACAGGCTGTGAATGCAGTAATTAATTCAACTTTGAATGAAAGGAGGATACTTGTTTGTTTCACTGCTATGTGCTTGCTTTCAATAATTATTAATGTAAAAACAGTGCTTATACCTAATACTATGCCAATGCACTGGTTTCTTCAGTTTTCAAAACTAAGCAATATGCTCATTACATTGGCAGCTATGCCCATGTTCTCACTTATGATGAATGTCAAAACACTGCTTTTACTATGCAAAAGCTGCTGGTACTCACTTTCAAAATTTAACTGAGATTCTTATTTCATACAATGCCTTACATGTGTTTTCAATTGCAATCAACTTGAAAACCCTGCTTTTCCCTAACCTTGGCTGAATTCATTGAGGTCTTTGCTTTAGAAAACCAGAAATGGAACTTGTTTCATTGGCTGATTTGCATGTGTATTCGCTTACAAACAACTTCAAGACACTGGTTTCACCCATCTCTCTGTGAATGAAGTAGATATTTCATTTTTGAAAGGTAAGTAAGATTCTTGTTTCTTTGGCTGGTGTGCACTTGCTTTCACACACATGTCAACACACAGGTTTTACCATAGTCTAAGCCAATGCAGTGGTTTGCTCACGTTACAAAAATAAATAATATTTGTCTTTTATTTGATGTTATGCCAGTGTTTTCACTTAAATTTATTATCAAAACACTGGTTTTCCATAAAAGGCTGTGAATGCAGCACTTTATTCAACTTTGAAAGCTAAGTAAGATACTTGTTTGTTTGGCTACTATGTGCTTGATTTCATTAATTATCAATGAAAAAACAGTGCTTTTACCTAATACTATGCCAAAATACTGGTTTCTTCAGTTTTCAAAACTAAGCAATATGCTCATTACATTGGCTGCTTTGCACATGTCTCACTTACAATGAATGTCAAAACACTGCTTTTACTCTGCCAAAGCTGCCGGTTCCTCACTTTCTAAATCTAAGTAAGATTCTTGTTTCTTACACTACTACACATGTGTTTTCAATTACAATCAACTTGAAAACACTGCTTTTCCCTAACGTTGGCTGAATGCATTGAGTTCTTTGCTTTAGAAATCCAAAAAAAGAACTTGTTTCATTGCCTGATTTGCATGTGCATTCGTTTACAAACAACTTCGAGACACTGGTTTTAACTACCTCCCTGTGAATACACAAGTTACTTCAAGTTTGAAAGGTAAGTAAGATTCTGGATATTTGGTTGCTATGTCCTTGATTTCACTCACATGTCAACACTCAGGTTTCACCTAATTCTAACAAATGCATTGGTTTCTTACCTTACAAAACTAAATAAGTTTAGTCTTTTATTTGCTGCTATGCCTGTGTTTTCACTTAAATTGTTTTTCAAAACAGTGGTTTCCCCTAACAGGCTCTGAATACAGCACTTAATTCAACTTCGAATGCTAATTAAGATACTTGGTTGTTTCAGTGCTATGCTCTTGCTTTCACCAATTTTCAATGTAAAAACAGTGCTTTGACCAGTACTATGCCAAAACACTGGTTTCTTCAGTTTTCAAATCTAAGCAATATACACATTACATTGTCAGCTCTTCACTTTTATTTGCTTAAAACGAATAATGAACTTATAATTTTATTCTGCAAAAGCTGCTGATTCCTCACTTTGGAAACCGAATTAAGATTCTTGTTTCTTACACTGGGAAGCATGTGTTTTGAAATAAAATCAACTTGAAAAGACTGCTTTTCTCTAACGTTGGCTGAATGCATTGAGTTACTTGCTTTAGAAAACCAAAAAACAAACTTGTTTCATTAGTTGATTGCATGAATATTCATTTACAAACATCTTCAAGACACTGATTTCACTGAACCGTCTTTGAGTGCAGTAGTTACTTCAAGTTTGAAAGTTAAGTAAGATTCTGGTTTTTTGGATTATATGCCCTTGTTTTCACTCACATGTCAACACACAGCTTTTGCCTAAGGCTAAGTTAATGTAGTGGTTTCTTCACTTTACAAAACTAAAAAAGATTTGCCTTTTATTTGCTGCTATGCCTGTGTTTTCACTTAAATTCATCTTTATACACTGGCTTGCCCTAACAGGATGTCAATTCATCAGTTAATTCAGCTTTGAAAGATAAGTAAGACACTTACTTTTATGGCTTCTATGCGCTTGTTTTCACTGACTATAAATCTAAAGACACTGCCATTACCCAATACTATTTCAAAATACTGGTTTCTTCAGTTTTCAAAACTAAGCATTATACACCGTATATTGGCAGCTATTCACGTGTTTTCACTTACAACGAATTACAAACTACTCTTTTACTCTACAATTGCTTCCAGTTCCTCACTTTTGAAACCTAATTAAGATTCTTATTTCTTACACTAGTAAGCATTTATTTTCATTTACAATCAACTTGAAAACACTGCTTTTCCCTAACGTTGGCTGAATGCATAGAGTTCTTTGCCTTAGAAAACCAAAAAAGAAACCTGTTTCATTGGCTGATTGCATGTATATTCATTTACAAACAACATCTAGACACTGGATTCACCTAACTATATGTGAATGCAGTAGTTATTTCAAGTTTGAAAGGTAAGTAAAATTCTTGTTTGTTTGGATGCCATGCTCTTGCTTTCACCCACATGTAAACACACAGCATTTGCCTAAGGCAAAGGCAATGCAGTAGTTTCTTCACTTTACAGAACTAAATAATATTTGTCTTTTATTTGCTGCTATGCCTGTGTTTTCATGTAAATTGATCTACAAAACACTGGTTTCCCGTAACAGGCTTTGACTGCAGCAGTTAATTTAACTCTGAAAGTTAAGCAAACACTTGTTTGTTTGCCTGCTCTGTGTTTGCTTTCACTCATTATCAATGTAAAAACACTGGTTTTACCAAATACTATGCCAAAACACTGGTTTCTTCAGTTTTCAAAACAAAGCAATATACTCATTTTTTGGCAGTTATGCACTTATTTTCAGTTACAATGAATGTCAAAACAAAGCGTTTTCTATGCCAAAGCTGCCGGTTACTCACTTTCAAAATCTAAGTAAGTTGCTTTTTTCTTATAATGCTAAACATGCGTTTTCAATTATAATCAACTTGAAAACACGGCTTTTCCCAAACGTTGGTTGAATGCATTGAGTTTTTGCATTAGAAAATCCAAAAACAAACTTGTTTCATTGTTGATTTGCATGTGTATTCATTTACAATCAACTTAAAGACTGTGGTTTCACCTAACTTGCTGTGAATGCAGTAGTTACCTCAAGTTTTAATTGTAAGTAAGATTCTTGTTTGTTTGGCTGCTATGCCCTTGCTTTCACTCACATGTCAACACACAACTTTATCTGAGGCTAAGAAAATGTACTGGTTTCTTCACATTACAAAACTAAATAAGATTTGTCATTTATTTGCTGCTATGCCATGGCTTTCATTTAATTCATCTTCAAATCACTGGTTTCCTGTAACAGGATGTGAATGCAGCAGTTAATTCAAATTTGAAAGTTAAGTAAGATAGTTATTTATTTGGCTGCTATGCGTTTGCTTTCACTAATTATCAATGTAAAAACAATGCTTTTACATAATACTATGCCAAAACATTGGCTTCTTCATTTTTCAAATCTAATAAATATACTCCTTACAATGGCAGCTATTCATTTTTTTCACTTACAATGAATGACCATCCCTTCCTTTTATTCTGCAAAAGATGCCGGTCCCTCACTTTTTAAACCTAAGTAATAATCTTATTTCTTAAAGTGTTAAGCATGTGTTTTCAATTACAATCAACTTGAAAACACTACTTTTCCCTAACATTGGCTGAATGCATTGAGTTCTTTGCTTTTGAAAACCAAAATGAAACTTGTTTCATTGGCTGATTTGCATGTGAAGGCATTTACAAACAACTTCAAGACACTGGATTCACCTAACTCTCTGTAAAGTCAGGAGTCACTTAAAGTATGATAAGTAATAAGATTTATTTTGTGTATCTTCTATGCCCTTGCTTTCACACACATTTCAACACAGAGCTTTTGCCGAAGGCTAAGCCAGTGCAATGGTTTCTTCACTACAGAAATCTAAATAAGATTTGTCTTTTATTTGCTGCTATGCCTGTGTTATAACTGAAATTCGCCTTCGAAGCAATGGTTTCCGGTAACAGTCTGTGAATACAGCAGTTAATTTATCTTTGAAAGTTAAGTAAGATGCTTGCTTGTTTGGCTGCTATACACTTGCTTTCACCCATTATCAGTATAAAAACAGTACTTTTCCTAATACTATGTCAAAACAATGGTTTCTTCAGTTTTCAAATCTAAGCAATATACTCATTACATTTTCAGCTATGCACTTGTTCTCACTTACAATGAATGTCCAACCACAGCTTTTGATCTGCAAAATCTGCCGGTTCATAGCTTTGGAAACTTAAGTAAGATTCCTGTTTCTTTCAAAAAAAATACATGTGTTATCAATTACAATCAACTTGAATACACTGTTTTTCCCTAACACTGTCTGAATGCATTGAGTATTTGCTTTAATAAACCAAAAAAGAAACTTGTTTCATTGGCTGATTTGCTTTTGCATTGATTTACAAACAGCTTGAAGACACTGGTTTCACCTAACTCTCTGTGAATGCAGTACTGACTTCAACTTTGAAAGGTATGTAAGATTCTTGATGTTTGGTAGCTATGCCCTTGCTTTCTCTCACATGTTAACACACAGGTTTTACCTGAGGCTATGCCTATGCAGTAGTTCCTTCACTCTACAAAACTAAATAAGATTTGTCTTTTATTTGCTGCTATGCCTGTGTTCTCTTCGAAATTCATCTTCAAAACACTGGTTTACTGTAAGAGGACTTGAATTCAGCAATTAGTTCAACTTTGAAAGTTAAGTAAGATACTTGTTTGATTGGCTGCTATGCCTTTTCTTTCACTCATTATTAATGTAGAAACATTGCATTTACCTAATACTATGACAAAACACTGGTTTCTTCAGTTTTCAAAACTAAGAAATATACTCATTTTATTGGCAGCTCTGCCTTGTTTTAACTTACAATGAATGTCAAAACACTCTTTTACTATGCAAAAGCTGCCAGTTCCTCACTTAGGTAATCTAAGTAAGATTCTTGTTTCTTACAATACTATACATGTGTTTTCAGTTACACTCAACTTGAAAACACTGTTTTCCCCTAATGTTGGCTGAATTCATTCAGTTCTTTGCTTTAGGGAAAAAAGAAACTTGTTTAATTGTGTGATTTGCATGTATATTCATTTACAAACAAATTCAAGACACTGGTTTCACCTAACTCTCTGTGAATGCAGTGGTTCCATCAAGTCTGAAAGGTAAGGAGATTCTTGTTTCTTTGACTGCTATGCCCTTGCTTTCACTGACATGACAACACACAGTTTTGCCTAAGGCTAAGCCAGTTCAGTGGTTTCTTCACTTTACAAAACTAAATAAGACTTGTCTTTTATTTGATGCTATGCCTGTGTTTTCACTTAAATTCATATTCAAAACACTGGTTTCCCCTGACAGTCTGTGAATGGAGCAGTTAATCCAACTTTGAAAGTTAAGTAAGACACTTGTGTGCTTGGCTGCTATGCACTTCCTTTCACTCATTATCAATGTAAAAACACTGCTTTTACCTATGCCAAAACACTGGTTTCTTCATTTTTCAAAGCTAAGCAATATCCTCATTACATTGGCAGCTATGCACTTGTTTTCACATACAGTGAATATCAAACCACTGCTTTTACTCTGCCAAAGTTGCTGGTTCCACACTTTCCAAATTTAAGTAAGATTCTTGTTTCTTTCGAAGCTCCACATGTGTTTTTAATTACAATCAACTTGAACACACTGCTTCTCCCTTAGTTGGCTGAATGCATTGAGTTCTTTGCTTTAGAAAACCAAAAAAGAAACTTCTTTCATTGGCTGATTTCCGTGTGCATTCATTTAGAAACAAATTCAAGACTCTTTTTTCACAAAACTCTCTGTGAATGCAGAAGTTCCTTCAAGTTTGAAAGGTAAGTCAATTCTTGTTTGTTTGGCTGCTGTGCCCTTGCTTTCACTCACATGTCAACACACAGCTATTTCCTAAAGCTAAGAAAATGCAGTGGTTTATTCACTTAACAATACTAAATAAGATTTGTATTTTATTTGTGGCTCTCCTGTGTTTTCACGAAATATATCCTTAAATCATTTGTTTCCCATAACACTGTGAATGCAACAGTTATTTCAACTTAGAAAGCTACGTAAGATACTTGCTTGTTTGGCTGCTATGCGCTTGCTTTCACCAATTATCAATATAAAAACAGTGCTTTTACGTAATACTATGCCAAGACACTGAATTATTCAGTTTTCAAAACTAAGCAGTACACTCATTACATTGGCAGTTATGCACTTGTTCTCATTTACAATGACTTTCAAAACAGTGCTTTTAGTATGCAAAAGGTGCCGGTTCCTCACTTTGGTAATCTAAGTAAGATTCTTGTTTTTCTCAAACTTCTACATGTGTTTTCAATTACAATCAAATTGAAAACACTGATTTTCCCTAACAATGGCTGAATGCATTGAGTTCTTTGCTTTAGAAAACAAAAGTGGAACTTGTTTCATTGGCTGATTTGCATGTGTATTCACTTACAAACGACTTCAAGACATTGGTTTCACCTAACTCTCTGTGAATGCAGTAGTTACTTCAAGTGTGAAAGTACGTAAGATTCTTGCTTGTTTGGCTGCTATACACTTGCTTTCACTCACATGTCAACACACAAATTTTACATGAGGCTAAGCGTATGCAGTAGATTCTATACATTTCAAAAGTAAATATGATTTGTCTTTTATATTCTGCTATGCCTGTGTTTTCTCTGAAATTCATATTCAAACCTTGGTTTCCTGTAACAGGATGTGAAGGCAGCAATTAATTCAATATTGAAAGTTATGTAAGATTCTTGTTTGTTTGCCTGGTATGCACTTGCTTTCCCTCATTATCATTGTAAAATCAGTGCTTTTACCTAATACTATGCCAAAACACAGATTTCATCAGTTTTCAAAACTTTGAAATATACTCACTTCATTGGCAAGTATGCACTTGTTTTCACTTACAATGAATGTCAAAACACTGCTTTTTCTATGCCAAAATGCCAGTTTATCACTTCAAAATCTAAGTAAGATTCTAGTTTCTTATAGTGTTATACAAGTGTTTTCAATTAAAATCAACTCGAAAGCACTACTTTTCCAAACTTTGGCTGAATGCATGGAGTGCTTTGTTTTAGAAAACCAAAAAGGAGCTTGTTTCATTGGCTGATTTGCATGTGTATTCATTTACAAACCTCTTCAAGACACTGGTTTAACCTATCTCTCCGGGAATGCAGGAGTTACTTCAAGTTTGAAAGGTCAGTATGATTACTGATTTTTTGGCTGCTATGCCCTTGCTTTCACTCACATGTCAACACACAGCTTTTACATGAGGGTAAGTGTATGCAGTAGTTTCTTCACTTTAAAAAATTTAATTAGATTTGTCTTTTTTTATTGCTATGACTGCCTTTTCTTTGAAATTCATCTTGAAAACCCTGGTTTCCCATAACAGGCTGTGAATGCTGCAGTTAATTCAACATTGAAAGTTAAGTAAGATACTTGTTGTTTGGCTGCTATGTGCTTTCTTTCATTCATTATCAATGTAAATCCAGTGCTTTTACCTAACTAGGCCAAAACAGTGGATACTTCTATTTTCAAAACTTAGAATTATGCCCATCCCATTGGCAACTAGGCAATTTTTTTCGCTTACAATGAATGTCAAAACACTGCTTTTACTATGCCAAAGTTGGTGGTTCCTCCCTTTCAAAATCTAAGTAAGATCAATGTTTCTTACAATGCTGTACATGTGTTTTCAATTACAATCAACTTGAAAACACTGCTTTTCCCTAATGTTTACTGAAGGCCTTGAGTTCTTTGCTTTAGAAAACCAAAAAAACTTGTTTAATTGGCTGATTTGCATGTGTACTCATTTATAAACAACATCAAGTCACTGGTTCTACCCACCTCTCTGTAATTCCAGGAGTTAATTAAAGTTTGAAAGCTAAGTAAGATTATTCTTTGTTTGGCTTCTATGCTCTTGCTTTCACTCACATAACACAAAGATTTTACCTAAGGCTAAGCTAATGAGGTGGATTCTCCTCTTTACAAAATTAAATAAGATGTCTCTATTATTTGCTGCTAGGCCTGGGTTTGCACATAATTCATCTTCAAACCACTGGTTTCCCCAAAAAGGCTGTAAATGCAGCAGTTAATTCAACTTGAAAAGTTAAGATAGATACTTCTTTATTTGGCTGCTATGCACTTGCTTTCCCTCATTAACAATGAGAAAACACTGCTTTTACCTAATACTATGCCAAAACACTGGTTTCTTCAGTTTTCAAAATTCAGTAATATACTCTATACATCAGCATGTATTCACATTTTTTTTCTTATAACGACTGACCAAACACTCCTTTTACTATGTACAAGCTGTCGGTTACTCATTTTGAAAACTAAATAAGAATCTTTTTTCTTACACTGCAAAGCATGGGTTTTCAAAACAGTCAACTTGAAAATACTGGTTTTCCCTAATGTTGGCTGAATGCATTGTGTCCTTTGCTTTAGAAAACCAAAAAAGGAACTTGTATCACTGGCTGATTTTCATGTGTAATCATTTACAAATAACTTCAGGTCACTGGTTTCACCTAACTCTCTGTGAATGCAGTAGTTACTTCAAGTTTGAAAGGTAAGTAAGATTCTTGTTTGTTTGTCTGCTATGCCCTTGCTTTCACTCCCATGACAACACACAGCTTTACCTAAGACCAAGAGAGTGCAGTGGATTCTTCACTTTACAAAACTAAAATCGTTTTTGTCTTTTATTTGCTGCTAGGCCTGTGTTTTCACTTAAATTCATCTTCAAAACCCTGGTTACCCATAATAGGCAGTGAATGCAGCAATTAATTCAACTTTGAAAGTTAAGTAAGATTCTTGTTTGTTTGGCTGCTTTGCACTTGCTTTCACTCATTATCAATGTAAAAACAATGCTTTTACCTAATACTGTGCCAAAACACCGGTTTCTTAAGTTTCAGAACTAAGAGATTTACTCATTACATTGGCAGCTATGCATTTGTTTTCACTTACAATAAATGTCAAAACACTGCTTTTACTATGCCAAAGCTGCTGGGTCCTCACTTTAGAAACCTAATTAAGCTTCTTTTTTCTTACAATGCTATACATTTTATTTTAATTACAATCAACTTGAAAACACTACTTATTCTTAACCTTGGATGAATGCATTGAATTCTTTGCCTTAGAACACCAAAAAAGAAACTTGTTTCATTGGCTCTTTTGCATGTGTATTCATTTACAATCAACTTCAAGACTTTGGATTCACCTAACTCTCTGTGAATTCAGTAGCTACTTCAAGTTTGAAAGGTAAGTAAGATTCTTGTTTGTTTGACTACTATGCCCTTGCTTTCACTCACATGTCAACACCCAGCTTTTACCTAACACTAAGTCAATGAGGTGGTTTCTTCACTTTACAAAACTAAATTAGATTCGTCTTTTATTTGCTACTATGCCTGTGTTTTCACTTTAGTTCATCTTCAAAACCCTGTTTACCCCTAAAGCCTGTGAATGCAGCAGTTAATTCATCTTTGAAATTTAGGGAAGATACTTGCTTGTTCGGATTCTATGAGCATTCATTCACTCACTCTCAATGTAAAAACACTGCTTTTACCTAATACAATGACAAAACACTGGTTTCTTCAGTTTTCACAACTAAGCAATATGCTCAATACATTGGCAGCTATGCACCTGTTCCCAATTACATTGAAAGTCAAACCACTGCTATTACTATACCAAAGCTGCAGGTTCCTCTCTTTCAAAATTGAAGCAAGATTCTTGTTTCTTACAATGCTATACATGTGTTTTCAATTACAACCAACTTGAAAACAGTGATTTTACCTAATACTATGTCAAAACACACGTTTCTTCTGTATTCAAAACTAAGCAATATCTTCGTTACATTGGCCGCTTTGCACTTGTTTTCAATTACATTGAATGGCAAAACACTGCTTTTACTGTGCCAAACCTGCCTGTTGCTCACTTTCGAAATAAGTAAGATTCTTGTTCCTTACAATGCTATACATGTGTTTTCAATTACAATCACCTTGAAAATACTTCTTTTCCCTAATATTGGCTGAATTCATTGAGTACTTTGCTTTAGAAAACTAAGAAAGAAACTTGTTTCTGTAGCTTATTTGCATGTGTATTTATTTACAAACAATTCAAGACACTGGTTTCACCGAAATCTCTGTGAATGCTGCAGTTACTTCAAGCTTGAAAGGTAAGTAAGATTCTTGTTTGTTTGGCTGCTATGCCCTTCCTATCACTCACATGTCAAAACACAGATTTTACCTCAGTCTAAGCCAATGCAGTGGTTTTTTTCTCTTTACAAAACTAAAAAGTTTTGTCTTTTATTTGCTGCTATGCCAGTGTTTTCACTGAAAATCTTCTTCACAACACTGGTTTCCCTTAACAGGCTGTGAATTCAGCACTTAATTCAACTTTGAAAACTAAGTAAGATGCTTTTTGTTTTGGCAGCTATGCACTTGCTTTCACCCATTATCAATGTAAAAACAGTGCTTTTACGTAATATTATGCCAAAAAACTGGTTTGTTCAGTTTTCAAAACTCAGCAATATACTCATTTCATTGGCAGCTATGCACTTGTTTTCACATACAATGAAGATCAAAACACTGCTTTTTCTACCCCAAATCTCCCGGTTCCTCACTTTCGAAATATAAGAAAGATTCTTGTTTCTTACGATGCTATATATGGGTGTTCAATTACAATCAACCTGAAAACACGGGTTTTCCCTAACTTTGGCTGAACGCATTGAATTCTTTGCATTAAAAACAAAAAAAAAATTGTTTCATTGGCTGAATTCCATGTGTAATCATTTACAAACAACTTCAAGACACTGGTTTCACCTATCTCTCTGTGAAAGCAAGAGTTATTTCAAGTTTGAAAGGTATGTAAGATTATTCTTTCTTTGGCTTCTATGCCCTTGCTTTCACTCACATGTCAACTCACAGCTTTTACCGAAGGCTAACCCAATGCAGTTGTTTCTTACTTTAAAAAACTAAAGAAGATTTGTCTTTTATTTGCTGCTATGCCTGTGTTTTCACTTAAATTCATATTCAAAACACTGGCTTCCCATAACATGCTGTGAATGCAGCAGTTAATTCAACTTTGAAAGTTAAGTAAAATATTTGTTTGTTTGCTGCTATGCTCTTGCTTTCACTCATTATCAGTGTAAAAACAGTGCTTTTAACTAATACTATGCAAAACACTGGTTTCTTCAGTTATCAAAACTAAGCAAAATACTCATTACGTTGGCAGCTAAGCACTTGTTCTCACTAACAATGAATTGAAGTCACTGCTTTTGCTATGCCACAGGTGCCAGTTTCTCTCTTTCAAAATCTAAGCAAGATTCTTTTTTTTTTTTGCAATGCTATACATGTGTTTTCAATTACAATCAACTTGAAAATACTGCTTTTCCCTTAGGTTGGCTGAATGAATTCATTTCATTGCTTAAGAAAACCAAAAATAAACTTGTTTCTTTGGCTGATTTGCATGTGTATTCACTTACAAAAAACTTTCAAGACCCTGGTTTCATCTAACGCTCTGGGAATGCGGTAGTTACTTCAAGTTTGAAAGGAATGTAAGATTCTTGTTTGTTTGGCTGCTGGGACACTTGCTTTCACTCATATGTCAACACAGAAATTTTACCTAATGCTAAGCCAATGCAGTTGTTCCTTCACTTTACAAAACTGATTAAGTTTTTTCATTTATTTGCTGCTATGTTTGTGTTTTCAATTAAATTCATCTTTAAAACACAGTTTTCCAGGAACAGGCTGTGAACGCAGCAGTTAATTCAACTTTGAAAGTTAATTAAGATACTTGTTTGTTTGGCTTCTATGTGCTTGCTTTCACTCACTATCAATGTAAAAACACTGCTTTTATGAAACAATATGCCAAAACACTGGTATCTTCAAATTTCAAAACCAAGCAATATACTCTTTACATTGGCAGCTATGCACATATTTTCAATGACAAAGAATGTCAAAACACTGCTTTTAGTACGCCAAAGTTGCCGGTACCTCACTTTGGAAATCTAAGTAAGAGTCTTGTTTCTTACAAAGCTATACATGTGTTTTCAATTACAATCAACTCGAAAATACTGCTTTTCCCTATGTTGGTTGAAAGCATTGAGTCCTTTACTTTAGAACACCAGAAAAGAACCTTGTTTATAGCTGATTTGCATGTGTATTCATTTACAAACAACTTAAAGACACTGGTTTCACCTAACTCTCCTTGAATGCAGTAGTTACTTAAAGCTTGTAAGGTAAGTATGTTTCTTGTTTGTTTGGTTGCAATGTCCTTGCTTTCACTCACATGTCAAAACACAGCTTTTGCCTAAGGCCAAGGCAATGCAGTGGTTTCTTCAGTTTAAAAAACTAAATATGATTTGTCTTTTATTTGCTGCTATGCCTGTGTTTTCACTGAAATTCATCTTTAAAACACTGTTTGCCATAACAGGCTGTGAATGCAGCAGTTAATTCAACTTTGAAATTTAAGTAAGATACTTGATTGTTTGGCTGCTATGCACTTGCTTTCACTAGTTATGAAAGTAAATATACAGCTTTAACCTAATACTATGCCAAAACACTGGTTTCTTCAGTTTACAAACCTTCCCAATATACCCATTACATTCGCATCTATGCACATGTTTTCACTTAAAATGCATGTAAAAAAACTGCTTTTACTATGCCAAAATTGCCAGTTCCTCAGTTACAAATTCTAAGTAAGTTTCTTGTTTCTTATAATACTATACATGGGTTTTCAATTACAAGCAACTTAAAAACACTGCTTTGCCCCTAACTTGGATGAATGCATTGAGGGATTAGCTTTAGAAAATAAAAAAAACTTTGTCTCATTGGCTGCCTTGCAGGTGTATTCATTTACATGCAACTTCAAGACACTGGCTTCAGCTAAATCTCGTTGAATGTAGTAGTTACTTCAAGTTTGATAGGTAAAAATGTTTCTTGTTTTTTTGTCTGCTATGCCCTTGTTTTCGCTCACATGTCAACACACAGCTTTTACCTAAGGTTAAGGTGATGCTGTGGATTCCTCAGTTTAAAAAACTAAATATTTTTTGTCTTTTAATTGGTGCTATGCCTGTGTTTCCACTTAAATTCATCTTCTAAACACTGGCTTCCCCTAACAGGCTTTGAATACAGCAGTTAATTCAACTTTGAAAGTTGAGTAAGATAGTTGTTTGTTTGGCTGTTATGCACTTGCTTTCACTCATTATCAATATAAAAACACTGCTTTTACCTAATACTAAGCCAAAACACTGGTTTCTTCTGTTTTCAAAGCTAAGCAATATACTCATTACATTGGCAGCTATGCACTACCTCTCACTTACAATCAATGTCAAAACAATACTTTTACTATGCCAAAACTGCCGGTTCCTCACTTTGCAAATCTCAGTAAGATTTTTGTTTCTCAGATGCTATACATGTGTTTTTAATTACAATCAATTTGAAAACACTTCTTTTCCTTAACGTTGGCTGAATTGACTGAGTTTTTTGCTTTAGGAAACCAAATAAGAAACTTGATTCATTGGCTGATTTGCATATGCATTCATTTACAAACAACTTCAAGACACTGGTTTCCCCTAACTCTCTGTGAATGCAGTAGTTTCTTCACGTTTTACAAAAGTAAATATGATTTGACTTTTAATGCTGCTATGCCTGTATTTTCACTGAAATTCATCTTTAAAAGAATATTTCCCATATCAGGCTGTGAATGCAGCAGTTAATACAACTTTGAAAGTTAAGTAAGATAATTTTTTGTTTGCCAACTATGCACTTGTTTTCAATCATTATGAATGTGAATACCCAGCTCTTACCTAATACTATGCCAAAACACTGGTTTCTTCAGTTTACAAAACTTCCCAATATACCCATTACATTGGCAGCTATGCACATGTTTTCACTTACAATGAATATCAAAAAACTGCTTGTTCTTTGCCAAAGTTGACGGTTCCTCATTTTCAAAATCTAAGTAAGATTCTTTTTTCTTACAATACTATCTATGTGTTTTCAATTACAATCAACTTGAAAACTAGCTTTGCCCTAAATTTGGATGAATTCATTGAGGGTTTAGCTTTAGAAGATCAAATAAGAAACTTGTGTCATTGGCTGCCTTGCCGGTGTATTCATTTGCAAACAACATCAAGACACTGGTTTCACTTAATTCTCTGGGAATGCACTAGTTATTTCAAGTTTGAAAGGTAACTAATATTCATGTTTGTTTGGCTGCTGTGCCCTTCCTTTCACTCAAATGTCAACACACAGGTATTACATGAGGCTAAGCCTAAGCAGTGGTTTCTTAACATGACAAAACTAATTAAGATTTGTCTTTTATTTGCTTCTATGTTTGTGTTTTCTCTGAAATTCATCTTCAAACACTGGTTTTGCCTAACAGGCTGTGAATGCAGCAGCTAATTCAAATTTGAAAGTACAGAAGATACTTGTTTCTTTGGCTGCTTTGCAATTGCTTTCACTCATTATCAATGTAAAAACAGTGCTTTTACCTCGTACTATGACACAGCTGCCGGTTACTCACTTTCTAAATCTAAGCAAGATTCTTGTTTTGTCAATGCTATACATGTGTTTTCAGTTACAATCAACTCGAAAACACTGCTTTTTAATTACATTGGCTGAATGCATCTATTCCTTTGCCTTAGAAAACCAAAAAAGAAACTTGTTTCATTGGCTGATTTTCAAGTGTATTCATTTACAAACAACTTCAAGATACTGGTTTCACCTAACTCTCTCTGAATGCAGTATTTACTTCAAGTGAAAGGTAAGTAGGATTCTGTTTGTTAGGCTGCTATGCCCTTGCTTTCACTCACATGTCAATACACAGTTTTACTGAATGCTAAGTCAAGTCAATGGTTTCCTACTTAACAAAACTAAGTTAGATTTGTCCTTTATTTGCAGGTATGCCTGTGATTTCACTGAATTCATCTTCAAAACACTGGTTTCCTGTAACAGGCTGTGAATGCAGCACTTAATTCATCTTTGGAAGTTAAGTAAAGTACATGTTTGTTGGTTGGTATGCACTTGATTTCTCTCACTTTCAATGTAAAAACACTGCTTTTACCTAATACTGTGCCAAAACACAGCTTTCTTCAGTTTTCAAAATTAAGCAATATACTCATTACATTCGCAGCTATGCACTTGTTTTCACTTATAATGAATGTCAAAACACTGCTTTTACTATGCCAAAGCTGCCGGGACCGCACTTTGGTAATCTCAGTAAGATTCTTGTTTCTTACGATGTTATACATGTGTTGTCAGTGACATTCAACCTGAAAACACTGCTTTTCTCTCATGTTGGCTGAGTCATTTGAGTTCTTTGCTTTGGAAAACAAAAAAGAAACTTGTTTCATTGACAGAGTTGCATGTGTATTCGTTTTCAAACAACTTCAAGACATTTGTTTTACCTAAATCTCTGTGAATGCAGCACTTAATTCAAGTTTGAAAAGTAAGTAAGATTTTTGTTGTTTGCTGCTATATCCTTTATTTCACTCACATGTCAACACCCAGGTTTTACCTAGGGCTAAGTCAATACACTGGTATCTTCTCTTTACAAAACTCAATAAGATTTGTCTTTTAGTTGCTGTTCAGCCTGTGTTTTCACTTAAAATTATTTTCAAAACACTGGTTTCCCCTAACAGGCTGTGAATGCAGCCATTAATTCAACATTGAAACTTAAGTAAGATACTTGTTTGTTTGACTGTTATGCACTTGCTTTCACTCAATATCAATGTAAAAATGGTGTTTTTACCTAATATTAAGCCAAAACACTGGTTTCTTCAGCTTTCAATCTAAGCAATATACTCATTACATTGGCAGCTATACACTTGTTTTTACTTACAATGAAAGGCAAAACACTGATTTTACTATGCCAAAGATCGCGGTTCCTCACTCTTGAAATCTTAGTAAGATTCTTATTTCTTACAATGCTATACATGTTTTATCAATTCCAATCAACTTGGAAACACTGATTTTCCCTAACGCTGGCTGAATGCATCGAGTTCTTTGATTTAGAAATCCAAAAAAGAAACTTGATTCTTTGGCTGATTTGCGTGTGTTTTCATTTACAAACATCTTCCAGACACTGATTTCACCTAAATCTCTATGAATGCAGTAGTTACTTCAAGTTTGAAAGTAAGTAAGTTTCTTGTTTGTTTTGCAGCTTTGCCCATTCTTTCACACACATGTCAACACACAGCTTTTACCTAAGGCTCAACCAATGCAGAGGTTACTTCACTTTACAAAACTATACAAGTTTTGTCTTTTATTTGCTGCTATGCGTGTGTTTTCGCTTAAATGCATCTTCGAAACACTGGTTTCCCCTAACAGGCTTTGAATACAGCAGTTAATTCAACTTTGAAAGTTGAGTAAGATAGTTGTTTGTTTGGCTGTTATGCAATTGCTTTCACTCATTATCAATGTAAAAACCCTGCTTTTACCTAATACTATGCCAAAACACTGGTTTCTTCTGTTTTCAAAGCTAAGCAATATACTCATTATATTGGCAGCTATGCACTTCCTCTCACTTACAATCAATGTCAAAACAATACTTTTACTATGCCAAAACTGCCGGTTCCTCACTTTGCAAATCTAAGTAAGATTTTTGTTTCTTGCAATTCTATACATGTGTTTTCAATTACAATCAACTTGAAAACACTTCCTTTCCCTAATGTTGGCTGAATTCACTGAGTTCTTTTCTTTAGGAAATGAAATAAGAAACTTGTTTCATTGGCTGATTTACATATGCATTCATTTACAAACAACTTAAAGGCACTGGTTTCCCCTAACTATCTGTGAATGCAGTAGTTACTTCATGCTTGAAAAGCAAATAAGATTCTTCTTTATTTGGCTGCTATGCCCTTGCTTTCATTCACATGTTCACACACAGTTTGTCTAAGGCTAAACCAATGCAGTGGTTTCTTCACTTTACAAAACTAAATTTGATTTGTCTTTTATTTGCTGCTATGCCTGTGTTTTCACTGAAATTCATCTTTAAAACACTATTTCCCATATCAGGTTGTGAATGCAGCAGTTAATTCAACTTTGAAAGTTAAGTAAGATACTTGTTTGTTTGCCAGCTATGCACTTGCTTTCAATCATTCTGAATGTGAATACCCAGCTTTTACCTAATACTATGCCAAAACACTGGTTTCTTCAGTTTACAAAACTTCCCAATATACCCATTACATTGGCAGCTATGCACATGTTTTCACTTAAAATGAATATCAAAAAACTGCTTGTACTATGCCAAAGTTGACGGTTCCTCAGTTTCAAAATCTAAGTAAGATTCTTGTTTCTTACAATACTATCCATGTGTTTTCAATTACAATCAACTTGAAAACTTGCTTTGCCCTAATCTTGGATGAATGCATTGAGGGCTTAGCTTTAGAAAATCAAAAAATAAACTTGTCTCATTGGCTGCCTTGCAGGTGTATTCATTTGCAAAAACTTCAAGACACTGGTTTCACTTAATTCTCTGGAATGCCCTAGTTACTTCAAGTTTGAAAGGTAACTAATATTCTTGTTTGTTTGGCTGCTGTGCCCTTGCTTTCACTCACTTGTCAACACACATGTATTACATGAAGCTAAACCTATGCAGTAGTTTCTTAACATTAAAAACTAATTTAGATTTGTCTTTTATTTGCTTTTAGGTTTGTGTTTCCTCTGAAATTCATCTTCAAACACTTGTTTTGCCTAACAGGCTGTGAATGCAGCAGCTAATTCAAATTTGAAAGTAAAGTAAGATACTTGTTTGTTTGGCTGCTCTGCAATTGCTTTCACTCATTATCAATGTAAAAACAGTGCTTTTACCTCATACTATGCCACTGCTGCCGGTTTCTCTCTTTCTAAATCTAACCAAGATTCTTGTTTTTTACAATGCTATACATGTTTTCAGTTACAATCAACTCGAAAACACTGCTTTTCCCTTACGTTGGCTGAATGCAAAGATTCCTTTGCCTTAGAAAAACAAAGAAGAAACTTGTTTCATTGGCTGATTTTCATGCTTATTCAATTACAAACAACTTCAAGATACTGGTTTAACCTAACACTCTGTGAATGCAGTATTTACTTCAAGTGAAAGGTAAGTAAGATTCTGTATGTTAGGCTGCTACGCCCTTGCTTTCACTCACATGTCAATACACAGTTTTACCGAATGCTAAGTCAAGGCAATGGTTTCCTACTTAACAAAACTAAGTTAGACTTGCCCTTTATTTGCAGGTATGCCTGTGTTTTCACTGAAATTCATCTTCAAAACACTGGTTTCCTGTAACAGGCTGTGAATGCAGCAGTTAATTCATCCTTGGAAGTAAGTAAGGTACTTGTTTTTTGGTTGGTATGCACTTGCTTTCACTCACTTCAATGTTAAAACACTGCTTTTACCTAATACTGTGCCAAAACACTGGTTTCTTTAGTTTTCAAAACTAAGAAATATACTCATTACATTCGCAGCTATGCACTTGTTTTCACTTACAATGAATGTCAAAACACTGCTTTTACTATGCCAAAGCTGCCGGGACCGCACTTTGGTAATCTCAGTAAGATTCTTGTTTCTTACGATGTTATACATGTGTTGTCAGTGACAATCAACTTGAAAACACTGCTTTTCTCTCATTTTGGCTGTGTGCTTTGAGTTCTTTGCTTTGGAAAACAAAAAAGAAACTTGTTTCATTGACTGAGTTGCATGTGTATTCATTTTCATACAACTTCAAGACATTTGTTTTACCTAACCTTCTGTGAATGCAGCACTTAATTCAAGTTTGAAAAGTAAGTAAGATTTTTGTTGTTTGCTGCTATATCCTTGATTTCACTCACATGTCGACACCCAGCTTTTACCTAAGGCTAAGTCAATACAGTGGTATCTTCTCTTTACAAAATTAAATAAGATTTGTCTTTTATTTGCTGCTCAGCCTGTGTTTTCACTTAAATTTATTTTCAAAACCCTGGTTTCCCCTAAAAGGCTGTGAATGCAGCTGTAAATTCAACATTGAAATTTAAGTAAGATACTTGTTTGTTTGACTGCTATGCACTTGCTTTCACTCAATATCAATGTAAAAATGGTGTTTTTACCTAATACTAAGCCAAAACACTGGTTTCTTCAGTTTTCAAACTAAGCAATATCCTCATTACATTGGCAGCTATACACTTGTTTTCACTTACAATGAATGACAAAACACTGATTTTACTATGCCTAAGATCCCGGTTCCTCACTCTCGAAATCTAAGTAAGATTCTTATTTCTTACAATGGTATACATGTTTTTCAATTCCAATCAACTTAAAAACACTGCTTTTCCCTAATGCTGGCTGATTGCATCGAGTTCTCTGGTATAGAAATCCAAAAAAGAAACTTGATTCATTGGCTGATTTGCATGTGTATTCATTTACAAACATCTTCCAAACACTGATTTCACCTAAATCTCTATGAATGCAAGAGTTACTTCCAGTTTCAAACTAAGTAAGTTTCTTGTTTGTTTTGCTGCTATGCCCATTCTTTCACACACATGTCAACACACAGCTTTTACCTAAGGCTAAGCCAATGCAGAGGTTACTTCACTTTACAAAATTATACAAGTTTTTTCTTTTATTTGCTGCTATGCGTGTGTTTTCGCTTAAATGCATCTTCGAAACACTGGTTTCCCAAAGCAGACTGTGAATGCAGGAGTTAATTCAGCTTTGAAACTTAAGTAAAACACTTGTTTGTTTGGCTGCTTTGCGCTTGCTTTCACTCATTACCAATGCAAAAACAGTGCTTTTACCTAATACTATGCCAAAACACTGGTTTCTTCAGTTTTAAAAACTAATTAATATACTCATTACTTTGACAGCTATGCACTTGTTCTCACTTACAATGAATGTCAAAACACTGCTTTTACTGTGCCAAAATTCCGGTGCCTGACTTCTGTAATCAAAGTAAGATTGTTATTTCTTACACTGATATACATATGTTTTCAATTACAATTAACTTGAAAACACTTATTTTCCATAACTTTGGGTGAATGCATTGAGTTCTTTGCTTTAGAACACCAAAAAAGGAACTTGTTTCATTAGGAGATTTACATGTGTATTCATTTACAAACAACTTCAAGACACCGGTTTCACCAAACTCTCTTTGAATGCAATAGTTTTTTAGTTGAAAAGTAAGTTTCTTTTTTGATTGGCTGTTATGCCTTTGTTTTCACTCAAAAGTCAACACTCAGCGTTTACCTAAGGCTAAGCCAATGCAGTGGTTTATTCACTTTTCAAAACTATTCAAGTTTTGCTTTCATTTGCAGCTATGCCTGTGCTTTCTCTGAAATTCATCTTCAAAACACTGGTTTTCTATTGAAGGCTGAGAATGCAGCAGTTAATTCAACTTTGAAATTTAAGTAAGATACTTGTTTGTTTGGCAGCTATATCCTTGCTTTCACTCATTATCAATGTAAAAACAATGCTTTTAGGTAATAGTATGCCAAAACACTGGTTTCCTCAGTTTTCAAATGTAAGCAATATACTCATTTCATTGGCAGCTATGCATTCGTTTTCAATAACAATGAATGTCATAGCACTACTTTTACTAAGGAAAAGCTGCCGGTTTCTCACTTTGGTAATCTAAGTAAGAGTCTTGTTTCTTTCAAAGCTATAGATGTGTTTTCAATCACTATAAGTTTGAAAACACTGGTTTTACCTAATGTTGGCTGAATGCATTGAGTTCTTTGCTTTATAAAACCAAAAAAGAAACTTGTTTCATTGGATGATTTGCATGTGTATTTATTTACAAACAACTGCAAGACACTGGTCACACCATTCTCTCTGTGAATGCCGTAGTTACTTCAAGTTTGAAATGTAAATAAGGTTCTTGTTTGTTTGTCTCCTATACCCTAGTTTTCACTCACATTTCTACACACAGTTTTTACCTGAGGCTAAGCCTATGCAGTAGTTTCTTCACTTTGCAAAACTAAATAAGATTTGTCTTTTATTTGATGCTATCCCTGTGTTGTCACTGAAGTTCGTCTTCAAAACACTGGTTTCACGTAACAGGCTGTGAATGCAACAGTTTATTCCCCTTTGAAAGTTAAGTAAGATACTCTTTGTTTGGCTGCTATGCACATGCTTTCACTCATTATCAATGTAAAAACACTGCTTTTACCTAATACTATGCCAAAACACTGGTTTCTTCTATTATCAAACCCAGCAATATACCCATTACATTGGCAGCTATGCAGTTGTTCTCACTTACAATTAATGTCAAAACACTGCTTTTGCTATGTCAAAGCTCCCGGTTCCACACTATCATAATCTAAGTAAGATTCTTGTTTCTTACAGTTATACATGTGTTTTCAATTACAATCAATTTGAAATCACTGCTTTCCCTAACGTTGGCTGAAAGCAGTGAGTTATTTGCTTTAGGAAACCAAAAAAGCAAATTGCTTCAATGGCTGATTTGCATTTGTACCCATTTACAAACAACTTGAACACAGTGGTTTCACCAAACGCTCTGGGAATGCAGTAGTTACTTCAAATTTGAAAGGTAAGTAAGATGCTTGTTTGATGGGCTGCTATGCCCTTGCTTTCACTCACATGTCAACACACAGCTTTTACCTAAGGGTAAGTCAATGCAGTGGTTTATTCACTTTACCAATCTAAATATGGTTGGTCTTTTTTGCTGCTATGCCTCTGTTTTCAATTAAATTCATCTTAAAAACACTGGTTTCCCAAATAGGCAGTAAATGCAGCAGTTAATTCAACTTTTTATGTTAAGTAAGATACTTCTTTGTTTGGCTGTAATGCACTTTCTTTCACTCAATTTCAATGTAAAAACACGGCTTTTACCTAATACTATGCCAAAACACTTTTACCTAAGGCTACAGCAATGCAGTGGTTCCTTCACTCTGCAAAACTAAATAAGATTTGTTTTTTGTTTGCTGCTATGCCTGTGTTTTCACTTAAATTCATCTTCAAAACCCTTGTGTCGCTTAACAGGCTGTGAGTGTAGCAGTTAATTCATCTTTTAACGTTAAGTAAAGTACTTGTTTGTTGGCTGTTATGCACGTGATTTCCATCACTATATATGTAAAAACACTGCTTTTATCTAATTCTATGCCAAAACACTGTTTTTTTTCAGTTTTCGAAACTAAGCATTATACACCTTACATTGGCAGTTATTCACATTTTTTCACTTACAACGAGTGGCCAACTACTCCTTTTAATCTGCAAAATCTGCCGGTTCCTCCCTTTGGAAACCTAATTAGGATTCTTGTTTCTTACACTGCTAAGCATGTGTTTTCAATTACAATAGACTTTAAAACACTGCTTTTCCCTAAATTTGACTGAATGCATTGAGTACTTTGGTTTAGAAAACCAATAATGAAATTGTTTCATTGGCTGATTTGCACGTGTATTCATTAACAAACAACTACAAGACACTGATTTCACGTATCTCTCTCTGAATGCAGAAGTTACTTAAAGTTTGGAAGGTAAGTAAGATTCTTGTTTGTTTGGCCGCTATGAGCTTGCTTTCAATCACATTTCAACACACAGCCATTACCTGAGGCTAAGCCTATGCAGTAGATTCTTCACTTTACAAAACTAAAAAAGATTTGCTTTTTATTTGCTTCTATGTCTGTGTTTTCTCTGAAAATCCTCTTCAAAACACTGGTTTCCTGTAACAGGCTGTGAACACAGCAGTTAATTCATCTTTGAAAGTTAAGTAAAATACTTGTTTATTTGGCTGCTATGTGCTGTCTTTCACATATTATCAAAGTAAAAACAGTGCTTTTATGTAATACTAGTCCAAAACACACATTTCTAGAGTTTTCAAAACTAAGCAATATACTCATTACATTGGCAACTATGCACTAGTTTTCACTTACCATCAATGTCAAAACACTCCTTTTACTATGCCAAAGCTGCCAGTACCTCACTTTCAAAATCTAAGTTAGATTCTTGTTTTGTACAATGCTATACATGTATTTTCAATTACAATCAACTTGAAAACACTGCTTTACCCTAACGTTGGATGAATGCATTGAATCCTTTACTTTATAAAACCAAAAGAGAAACTTGTTTCATTGGCTGACTTGCATGTGCATTCATTTACAAATAACTTCATGACACTCATTTCACCTAATTCTCTGTGAATGCAGTAGTTACTTCAAGATGGATAGGTAAGTAAATTCTTGTTTGTGTTGCTGCTATGCCCTTGCATTCACTCACATGTCATCACACAGTTTTTGCCTTAGGCTAAGCCAATGCAGTAATTTCTTTGCTTTACAAAACTGGACAAGATTTGTTTTTTATTTGCTGCTATGCCTGTGTTTTCCCTTAAATTCATCTTCAAAACACTGGTTTCCAGTAACAGGCTGTGAATGCAGCATTTAATTCAACTTTGAAAGTTAGGTAAGATACTTGTTTGTTTGACTGCTATGCACTTGCTTTCACTCATTATCAATGTAAACACAGTGCTTTTACCTAATACTATGCAAAACCTGGTTTCTTCAGTTTTCAAAACTAAGCAATATACTCAATACATTCGCAGCTATGCACTTGTTTTCACTTTCAATGAATGTCAAAACAATTCTTTTACTATGCCAAAACTGCCGGCCCTTCACTTTGGTTATCTAAGTAAGTTCCTTGTTTCATATGATTGTATACATGTGTTGTCAATGACAATCAACTTGAAAACAAAGCTTTTCCATAACGTTTGCTGAATGCATTGAGTTCTTTGCTTTACTAAGCAAAAAAGAAAGTTGTTTCTTTTACTGATTTGCATGTGTTTTCATTTACATACAACTTCAAGTGTTTGGTTTTACCTAACTCTCTGTGAATACAGTAGTTACTTCAAGTTTGAAAGTAAGTAAGATACTTATTAATTGGCTGCTATGCCCTTGCTTTCACTCACTTCTCAACACAGAGCTTTTACATAAGCCTATGCTAAAGCAGTGGTTTCTTCACTTTACAAAACTAAATAAGATTTGTCTTTTATTTCCAGATATGCCTGTGTTTTCACCTAAACACATCTTCAAAACAGTGGTTTTGCATAACAGGCTGTGAGTGCAGCAGTTAAATCAACTTTGAAAGTTAAGTAAGATTCCTGTTGTTTGGCTTCTATGCGCTTGCTTTCACTCACTATCCATGTAAAAACACTGCTTTTACATAATACGATGCCAAAATATTGATTTCTTCAGTTTCCAAAACCAAGCAAGATACTCATTAAATTGGCTGCTGTGCACTTGTTTTCACTTTCAATGAATGGCAAAACACTGCTTTTACTATGGCAAAGCTGCTTGTTCCTCCCTTTGGAAATCTAAGAAAGATTCATGTTTCTTACAGTGCTTTACATGTGTTTTCAATTACAATCAACTTGAAACATTGCATTTCCCCAACGTTGGCTGAATGCATTGAGTTCTTTGCATTAGAAAACAGAAAAAGAAACATATTCCATTGGCTGAATTGCATGTGTATTCATTTACAAAATCTTCAAGACACTGGATTCACCTAAATCTCTGTGAATGCCATAGTTACTTCAAGTTTGAATGGTAAGTAAGGATTCTTGATTGTTTGGATGCGATGCACTTGCTTACACTCACATGTCAACACGCAGCTTTTACGTATGCTTAGGCAATGCAGTGGTTTCTTCACTTTAAAAAACTTAATAAGATTTATATTTTATTTGTCGCTATGCCTGTGTTTTTAATTAAATTAATCTTCAAAACACTGCTTTCCCCTAACAGGCTGCGAATGCAGTAGTTAATTCAGCTTTGAAAATTAAGTAAGATTCTTGATTGTTTGCCTTCTATGCATTTTCTTTCACTCACTATCAATGTAAAAACACTTCTATTATCTAATACTATGACAAATCACTGGTTCCTTCAGTTTTCAAAAGTAAGCAATGTGCTCATTACATTGGGAGCTATTCACATGTTCTCAATTCCAATGAATGTCATAACACTGCTTTTACTATGCCAAAGCTGCCAGTCCCTCACTTTCAAAATATAAGGAAGATTCTTGTTTCTTACAATACTATACATGTGTTTTCAATTACAATCAACTTGAAAACACTGCTTTTCCGTAAGGTTGGCTGAATGCACTGGGTATTTTGCTTTAAAAAACCAAAGAAGAAACTTATTTCATTGGCTGATTTCCATGTGTATTCATTTACAATCAACTTCAAGACAATGGTTTCACCTAACTCTCTGTGAATGCAGTAGTTTCTTCTAGTTTGAATGGTAAGTAACATTCTTGTTTTTTTGGCTGCTATGCTCTTGCTTTCACTCAAATTTCAACACACAGTTTTTCCTAAGGCTAAGCCAATGCAGTGGTTTCTTCAATTTACAGGCCTAAATAAGATTTGTCATTTATTTGCTGCTATGCCAGTGTTTTCACTGAAATTACTCTTCAAAACACTTGTTTCCTGTAACAAGCTGTGAATGCAGTAGTTAATTCAACTTTGAATGTAAGGTAGGATACTTGTTTGTTTCACTGCTATGTGCTTGCTTTCAATCATTATCAATGTAAAAACAGTGCTTTTACCTAATACTATGCCAATGCACTGGTTTCTTCAGTTTTCAAAACTAAGCAATATTCTCATTACATTGGCAGCTATGCCCATGTTCTCCCTTATGATGAATATCAAAACACTGCTTTTACTAAGCCAAAGCTGCTGGTACTCACTTTCAAAATCTAACTGAGCTTCTTATTTCATACAATGCCTTACATGTGTTTTCAATTGCAATCAACTTGAAAACCCTGCTTTTCCCTAACCTTGGCTCAATGCATTGAGGTCTTTGTTTTAGAAAACCAGAAATGGAACTTGTTTCATTGTCTGATTTGCATGTGTATTCACTTATAAACAACTCCAAGACACTGGTTTCACCCATCTCTCTGTGAATGCAGTAGAAACTTCATTTTTGAAAGGTAAGTAAGATTCTTGTTTGTTTAGCTGGTATGCCCTTGCTTTCACACACATGTCAACACCCAGGTTTTATCTTAGTCTAAGCCAATGCAGTGGTTTGTTCATGTTACAAAAATAAATAATATTTGTCTTTAATTTGCTGCTATGCCTCTGTTTTCACTTAAATTTATCTTCAAAACACTGGTTTCCCATAAAACGCTGTGAATGCAACACTTTATTCAACTTTGAAAGCTAAGTAAGATACTTGTTTGTTTGGTTACTATGTGCTTGATTTCCCTCATTATCAATGAAAAAACAGTGCTTTTACCTAATACTATGCCAAAACACTGGATTCTTCAGTTTTCAAAGCTAACCAATATGCTCATTACATTGGCTGCTTTGCATATGTTCTCAGATACAATGAATGTCAAAACACTGCTTTTACTATGCCAAAGCTGCCGGTTCCTCACTTTCTAAATCTAAGGAAGATTCTTGTTTCTTACAATACTATACATGTGTTTTCAATTACAATCAACTTGAAAACACTGCTTTTCCCTAATGTTGGCTGAATGCATTGAGTTCTTTGCTTTAGAAAACCAAAAAAGGAACTTGTTTCATTGCCTGATTTGCATGTGCATTCATTTACAAACAACTTGAAGACACTGGTTTTTACTAACTCCCTGTAAATACACTAGTTACTTCAAGTTTGAAAGGTAAGTAAGATTCTGGATATTTGGTTGCTATGCCCTTGATTTCACTCACATTTCAACACCCAGGTTTTACCTAAGTCTGACAAATGCATTGGTTTCTTCACTTTACAAAACTAAATAACATTTGTCTTTTATTTGCTGCTATGCCTGTGTTTTCACTTAAATTCTTTTTCAAAACAGTGGTTTCCCCTAACAGGCTCTGAATATAGCACTTAATTCAACTTTGAAAGCTATGGAAGATACTTAGTTTTTTCATTGCTATGCTCTTGCTTTCACCCATTTTCAATGTAAAAACAGTGCTTTGACCAGTACTATGCCAAACCACTGGATTCTTCAGTTTTGAAATCTAAACAATATACTCATTACATTGTCAGCTATTCACTTTTGTTTTGCTTAAACGAATAACCAACTTATACTTTTATTCTGCAAAAGCTGCTTGTTCCTCACTTTTGAAACCTAATTAAGAATCATGTTTCTTACACTGGTAAGCATGTGTTTTGATGTAAAATCAACCGGAAGACACTGCTTTTCCCTAACGTTGGCTGAATGCATTGAGTTCCTTGCTTTAGAAAACCAAAAAAGAAACTTGTTTCATTGGTTGATTGCATGAATATTCATTTACAAACAACTTAAAGACACTGGTTTCACCAAACCGTCTTTGAATGCAGTAGTTACTTCAAGTTTGAAAGGTAAGAAAGACTCTTGTTTTTTGGATTATATGCCCTTGTTTTCACTCACATGTCAACACACAGCATTTGTCTAAGGCTAAGTGAATGCAGTGGTTTATTCACTTTACAAAACTAAATAAGATTTGCCTTTTATTTGCTGCTCTGCCTGTGTTTTCACTTAAATTCATCTTTATACACTGGTTTGCCCTAACAGGCTGTCAATTCAGCAGTTAATTCAGCTTTGAAAGCTAAGTAAGGTACTTACTTGTTTGGCTTCTATGCGCTTGTTTTCACTCACTATAAATCTAAACACACTGTCTTTACCCAATACTATTTCAAAATACTGGTTTCTTCAGTTTTCAAAACTAAGCATTATACACCTTATATTGGCAGCTATTCACGTGTTTTCACTTACAATGAATGACAAACTACTCTTTTACTCTACAAATGCTTCCAGTTCCACACTTTTGAAACCTAATTAATATTCTTGTTTCTTACACTAGTAAGCATTTATTTTCATTAACAATCAACTTGAAAACACTGCTTTTCCCTAACGTTGGCTGAATGCATAGAGTTCTTTGCCTTAGAAAACCAAAAAAGAAACTTGTTTCATTGGCTGAATGCATGTATATTCATTTACAAACAACTTCAAGACACTGGATTCACCTAACTCTCTGTGAATGCAGTAGTTACTTCAAGTTTGAAACGTAAGTAAGATTCTTGTTTGTTTGGATGCTATGCTCTTGCTTTCACTCACATGTAAACACACAGCATTTCTCTAAGGCTAAAACAATGCAGTGGTTTCTTCACTTTACACAACTAAATGAGATTTGTCTTTTATTTGCTGCTATGCCTGTGTTTTCATGTAAATTGATCTTCAAAACACTGGTTTCCCATAACAGGCTTTGACTGCAGCAGTTAATTTAACTCTGAAAGTTAAGCAAACACTTGTTTGTTTGGCTTCTCTGTGTTTGCTTTCACTCATTATCAATGTAAAAACACTGCTTTTACCTAATAGTATGCCAAAACACTGATTTATTCAGTTTTCAAAACAAACCAATATACTCATTACATTGGCAGTTATGCACTTATTTTCAGTTACAATGAATGCCAAAACACTACATTTGCTCTGCCAAAGCTGGCGGTTACTCACTTTCAAAATGCAAATAAAGTGCTTTTTTCTTATAATTCTAAACATGTGTTTTCAATTACAATCAACTTGAAAACACGGCTTTTCCCTAACGTTGGCTGAATGCATTGAGTTATTTGCTTTAGAAAATCCAAAAAGCAACTTGTTTCATTGTTGATTTGTGTGTGTATTCATTTACAATCAACTTCAAGACTGTGGTTTCACCTAACTTTCTGTGAATGCAGTAGTTACCTCAAGTTTGAATTGTAAGTAGGATTCTTGTTTGTTTGGCTGCTATACCCTTGTTTTCACTCACATGTCAACACACAACTTTTATCTGAGGCTAAAAAATGCACTGGTTTCTTCACTTTGCAAAACTAAATAAGATTTGTCTTTTATTTGCTGCTATGCCTGGGCTTTCATTTAATTCCTCTTCAAATCACTGGTTTCCTGTAACAGGATGTGAATGCAGCAGTTAATTCAACTTTGAAAGTTAAGTAAGTTAGTTATTTGTTTGGCTGCTATGCATTTGCTTTCACTAATTATCAATGTAAAAACACTGCTTTTAACTAATACTATGCCAAAACATTGGCTTCTTCAGTTTTCAAATCTAATATACTCCTTACAATAGCAGCTATTCATTTTTTTCACTTACAATGAATGACCATCCTTTCCTTTTATTCTGCAAAAGATGCCGACTACTCACTTTTGAAACCTAAGCAATAATCTTATTTCTTAAACTGTTAAGCATGTGTTTTCAATTAGAATCATCTGGAAAACACTGCTTTTCCCTAACGTTGGCTGAATGCATTGAGTTCTTTGCTTTTGAAAACCAAAATGAAACTTGTTTCATTGGCTGATTTGCATGTGAATGCATTTACAAACAACTTCAGGACACTGGATTCACCTAACTTTCTGTAATGTCAGGAGTCACTTAAAGTATGAAATGTAAGTAAGATTTATTTTGTGTGGCTTCTATGGCCTTGCTTTCACACACATGTCAACACAGAGCTTTTGCCGAAGGCTAAGCCAGTGCAGTGGTTTCTTCACTACAGAAACCTAAATAAGATTTGTCTTTTACTTGCTGCTATGCCTGTGTTTTAACTGAAATTCGTCTTCGAAGCACTGGTTTCCGGTAACAGTCTGTGAATGCAGCAGTTAATTCATCTTTGAACTTAAGTAAAATGTTTGCTTTTTTGGCTGCTATACGCTTGCTTTCACCCATTATCAGTATAAAAACAGTGTTTTTCTTAATACTATGTCAGAACAATGGTTTCTTCAGTTTTCAAATCTAAGCAATATACTCATTACATTTTCAGCTACGCACTTGTTCTCACTTACAATGAATGTCCAACCACAGCTTTTAATCTGCAAAAGCTGCCGGTTCCTAGCTTTGGAAACTTAAGTAAGATTCTTGTTTCTTACAAAAAAATACATGTGTTATCAATTACAATCAACTTGAATACACTGATTTTCCCTAACACTGTCTGAATGCATTGAGTTCTTTGCTTTAAAAAACCAAAAAAGAAACTTGTTTCATTGGCTGATTTGTTTGTGCATTGATTTACAAACAACTTCAAGACACTGGTTACACCTAACTCTCTGTGAATGCAGTATTGACTTCAAGTTTGAAAGGTATGGAAGATTCTTGATGTTTGGTTGCTATGCTCTTGCTTTCTCTCACATTTCAACACAGAGGTTTTACCTGAGGCTAAGCCTATGCGGTAGTTCCTTCACTCTACAAAACAAAATAAGATATGTCTTTTATTTGCTGCTATGCCTGTGTTTTCTTTGAAATTCATCTTCAAGACACTGGCTTCCTGTAACAGGACTTGAATGCAGCAATTAATACTACTTTGAAAGTTAAGTAAGATAATTGTTTGATTGGCTGCTATGCGATTCCTTTCACTCATTATTAATGTAGAAACATTGCTTTAACCTAATACTATGCCAAAACACTGGATTCTTCAGTTTTCAAAACTAAGAAATATACTCATTTAATTGGCTGCTATGCCTGTTTTAAATTACAATGAATGTCAAAACACTCTTTTACTATGCAAACGCTGCCAGTTTCTCACTTTGGTAATCTAAGTAAGATTCTTCTTTCTTACAATACTATACATGTGTTTTCAGTTACACTCAACTTGAAAACACTGCTTTTCCCTAATGTTGGCTGAATGCATTGAGTTCATTGCTATAGGAAAAAAAAGAAACTTGTTTAATTGTGTGATTTGCATGTGTATTCATTTACAAACAACTTCAAGACACTGGTTTCACCTAACTCTCTGTGAATGCAGTTGTTACTTCAAGTGTGAAAGTATGTAAGATTCTTGCTTGTTTGGCTGCTATGCCCTTGTTTTCACTCACATGTCAATGCACAAATTTTACATGAGGCTAAGCGTATGCAGTAGATTCTTCACATTACAAAACTAAATATGAGTTGTCTTTTATTTGCTGCTATGCCTGTGTTTTCTCTGAAATTCATATTCAAACCTTGGTTTCCTGTAACAGGATGTGAAGGCAGCAATTAATTCAACATTGAAAGTTATGTAAGATACTTGTTTGTTTGCCTGCTATGCACTTGCTTTCACTCATTATCATTGTAAATACAGTGCTTTTACCTAATACTATGCCAAAACACTGGTTTCTTCAGTTTTCAAAACTTAGAAATATACTTACTTCATTGGCAGTTATACACTTGTTTTCACTTACAATGAATGTCAAAACACTGCTTTTTCTATGCCAAAATGCCCATTTATCACTTTCAAAATATAAGTAAGATTCTAGTTTCTTAAAGTGTTATACAAGGGTTTTCAATTAAAATCAACTCGATAACACACCTTTTCCTAACTTTAGCTGAATGCATGGAGTACTTTGTTTCAGATAACCATTAAGAAGCTTGTTTCATTGGCTGATTTGCATGTGTATTCATTTACAAACATCTTCAAGACACTGGTTTAACTTATCTCTCTGTGAATGCAGGAGTTACTTCAAGTTTGAAAGGTCAGTATGATGACTGTATTTTTTTGCTTCTATGCCCTTGCTTTCCCTCACATGTCTACACACAGCTTTTACATGAGGGGGAGCATATGCAGTAGTTTCTTCACTTTTAAAAACTATGCAAGATTTTTTTTTATTTGCTGCTATGCCTGTGTTTTCTCTGAAATTCATCTTCAAACACTGGTTTCCCATAACAGGCTGTGAAGGCAGCAGTTAATTCAACTTAGAAAGTTTAGTAAGATACTTGTTTGTTTGGCTGCTATGCACTTGCTTTCACTCATTATCAATGTAAAAACAGTAGCTTTACCTAATACTGTGCCAAAACACTGGTTTCATCAGTCTTCAAAATTATGCAATATACTCCTTACATTGGCAGCTATGCCCTTTTTCTCACTTACAATGAATGTCAAAACCCTGCTTTTACTATGCCAAAGTTGCCGGTTCCTCACTTTTGAAATCTAAGTAAGATTATTGTTTCTTAAAATGCTATACATGTGTTTTCATATCCAATCAATTCGAAAACACTGCTTTTCCCTAAAGTTGCCTGAATGCATTGAGTTCTTTGTTTTAGAAACCCAAAAAAGAAATTTGTTTCATTGGCTGATTTTCATGGTTATTCATTTACAAAGAACTTCAAGACACTGGTTTCAACTATCTCTCTGTGAATGCAGTAGTCATTTCAAGTTTGAAAGGTCAGTAAGTTTCTTGTTTCTTTGGCTGCAATGCCCTTGCTTTCATTCATATGACAACACACAGTTTTACCCGAGGCTAAGCCTATGCAGTAGTTTCTTCGTTTTACAAAACTAAATAAGATTTGTCTTTTATTTGCTGCTATGCCTGTGTTTTCACTGAAATTAATCTTCAAACACTGGTTTACCGTAACAGGCTGTGAATGAAGCAGTTAGTTCAAATTTGAATGTTAAGTATGATACTTCTTTTTTTCGTTACTATGCGCTTGCTTTCACTCACTTCCAGTGGAAAGACACTGCTTTTATACAATATTATTACAAAACACTGGTTTCTTCAGTTTCAAAACTAAGCAATATGCTCATTACATTGGAAGCTATGCATGTCTTCTGACTTACACTGAATGTCAAAACACTGCTTTTTCATTGCCAAACATACCGGTTCCTCACTTTCAAAATCTAAGTATGATTCTTGATTCTTACAATGTTATACAAGTGTTTTCAATTACAATAAACTTGAAAACATTTCTTTTCCCTAAGGTTTGCTGAATGCATTGAGTTCTTTGCTTTAGAAAACCAAAAAATAAACTTGTTTCATTGGCTGATTTGCATGTGTATTCATTTACAAACAACTTCAAGACACTGGCTAAACCAAATTCTCTGTGAATGCAGTAGTTACATGAAGTTTGAAAAGTAAGTAAGAGACTTGTTTGTTTGACTGCTATGCCCTTGGTTTCACTCACATGTCAACACACAGCTTTTGCCTAAGGCTAACCCAATGCAGTGGTTTCTTCACATTACAAAACTAAATAACTTTTGTCTTTTACTTGCTGCTAGGACAGTGTTTTCACTGAAATTCATCTTCAAACCGTGGTTTCCCGTAACAGGCTGTGAATGCAGCAGTTAATTCAGCTTTGAAAGTTAAGTAAGATACTTGTTTGTTTGGCTGCTATGCACTTGCTTTCTCTCATAGTCAATGTAAAAACACTGCTTTAACTTAATACTATCCCAAAATATTGGTTATTTCAGTTTTCAAAACTAAGAAATATAGTCATTTCATTGGCAGCTATGCCCTTGTTTTAAATTACAATGAATGTCAAAACACTCTTTTACTATGCAAAACCTGCTGGTTCCTCACTTTGGAAATCTAAGTAAGATTCTTGTTTCTTACAATACTATTCATATGTTTTCAATTACACTCAACTTGAAAACACTGCTTTTCACTAAAGTTGGTTGAATTGATTGAGTTCTTTGCTTCAAAAAACCAAAAAAGTAACTTGTTTAGTTGTGTGATTTGCATGTGTATTCATTTACAAACACCTTCAAGACACTGGTTTCACTATCTCTCTGTGAATGCAGCAGTTATTAACGTTTGAAATGTAAGTAAGATTCTTGTTTGTTTCCCTGCAATGCCCTTGCTTTCACTCTTATATCAACACACAGATTTTGCCTAAGGATAAGCAAAGCCATTGGTTTCTTCACTTTACAAAACTAAATAAGATTTGACTTTTCTTTGCTGCTATGCCTGTGTTTTCACTTAAATTCTTCTTCACAACATTGTTTTCCCGTAACAGGCCATGAATGAAGCAGTTAATTCAACATTGAAAATTAAGTAAGATACTTGTTTGTTTGGCTGATGTGTTCTTGCATTCACTCATTATCAATGTAAAAACAGTGCTTTTCCCTAAGACTATGCCAAAACAATGGTTTCTTCAGTTTTCCAAATGAAGAAATATACTCATTACATTGACAGCTATGTACTTGTTTTCACTTACAATGAATGTCAAAACACTGCGTATACCATGCCAAAGTTGCCAGTTCCTCACGTTCGAAATCTAAGTAAGATTCTTGTTTCTTTCAAAGCTCTAACTGTCTTTTCAGTTACAATCAACTTAAAAACACAGCTTTTCCCTAAATTTGGCTGAATGCATTTAGTTTTTGGCTTTAGAAAATAAAAAAGAAACTTCTTTCATTGCCTTTTTTGCATGTGCATTCATTTAGAAAATAATTCAAGACACTGGTTTCACCTAAATCTCTGTTAATGCTGAAGTTACTTCAAATTTGAAAGGTAAGTAAGACTCTTGTTTGTTTGGATGCTATGCCCTTGCTTTCACTCACTTGTCAACACACTACTTTTTCCTAAGGCTAAGTCAATGCAGTGGTTTCTTCACTTTACAATACTAAATAAGTTTTGTCTTTTATTTGTGCCTAGGCCTGTGTTTTCACTGAAATTCATCTTTAAATCATTTCTTTGCTGTAACAGTCTGGGAATGCAGCAGGTAATTCAACTTTGAAAGCTACCTTAAACACTTGTTTGTTTGACTGCTATGTGCTTGCTTTCACCCATTATCAATGTAAAAACAGTGCTTTTACCAAATATTATGCCAAGACATTGATTTCTTCAGTTTTCAAAACTAAGCAATATACTCAGTATATTGGCATCTATGCACTTGTTCTCACTTATAATGAATAACAAAACACTGCTTTTACTATGCCAAAGCTCCCCGTTCATCACTTTCAAAAGCTAAGTAAGATTCTTGTCTCATGCAATGCTATACATGTGTTTTCATTTGCAAACAACTTGAAAACACTGCTTGTCCCTAACGTTGGCTGAAGGCATTGATTTTTGCTTTAGAAAACCAAAAGAGAAATTAGTATCTTAGGCTGATTTGCATATGTATTCATTTACAAACAACTTCAACACACTGGTTCCACATATCTCTCTGTTAATGCAGAAGTAACTTCAACTTTGAAAGGTAAGTAAGACTCTTGTTTGTTTGGATGCTATGCCCTTGCTTTCACTCACTTGTCAACACACTACTTTTTCCTAATGCTAAGCCAAAGCAGTTGTTTCTTCACTTTACAAAACTAAACAATATTTGTCTTTTATTTGCTGCTATCCCTGTGTTTTCACTTAAATTCATCTTCAAAACACTGGTTTCCCGTTATAGGCTGTGAATGCAGCAGTTAATTCATCTTTCAAAGTTAAGTAAGATACTTGTTTGTTTGGCTGCTATCCCCTTGCTTTCTCTCATTATCTATGTCAAACAGTGCTTTTACCTAATACGATGCCAAAACACTGGTTTCTTCAGTTTTCAAAGCTCAGCAATATACTCATTACATTGTTAGCTATGCCCTTGTTTTCATTTACAGTGAATGTCAAAACACTTCTTTAACTATGCCAAAGTTGCCATTTCCTCACTTTGGAAATTTAAAGGAGATTCTTGTCACTTCGAATGCTATACATTTGTTTTCAATTTCAATCAAGTTGAAATCACTCCTATTTCCTAATGTTGGCTTAATTCATTGAGTTCTTTCCTTTAGAAAATGAAAAAAGAAACTTGTTTCATTGGCTGATTTGCATGTGTATTCATTTAGAAACTATTTCAATACCCTGGTTTACCAAATTCTCTGTGAATGCAGTAGGTACTTCAAGTTTGATAGTTAAGATAGATTCTTGTTTGTTTGGCTGCTATGTCCTTGCTTTCACTCACATGTCAACACACAGTTTTGCCTAAGGCTTAGCCAATGCAATAGTTTATTCACTTTACAAAACTAAATAAGTCCTGTCTTTTATTTGCTGCTTTCCCTGTGTTTTCACTTAAATTCATCTTCAAAACACTGGTTTACCATAACAGGCTGTGAATGCAGCAGTTAATTCAACTATGAATGGTAAGTAAGATACTTGTTTGTTTGGCTGCTATGCGCTTACTTTCACCCTTCAATGTAAAAACACTGCTTTTACCTAATATTATGGCAAAACACTGTTTTCTTCAGTTTTCAAAACTATGCAATATACTCATTACATTGGCAGCAATGCCGTTCTTTTCACTTACAATGAATGTCAAAACACTCCTTTTACTTTGCCAAAAATGCCGGGTCCTCCCTTTCAAAATCTAAATAAGATACTTGTTTCTTACAATGCTATACATGTGTTTTCATTTGCTTGAAACACTTGAAAACTTGAAAACACTGCTTTCCCTTACGTTGACTGAATGCATTGAGTTCCTGCTTTAGAAAACCGAAAACGAAATTTGTTACTTTGGCTGATTTGCATGGGTATTCATTTACAAACAACTTCAAGACACTGTTTTCACCTAACACTCTGTGAATGCAGTAGTTCATTCAAGTTTGAAAGGTAAGTAAGATTCTTATTTGTGTGGGTGCTTTGCCCTTGCTTTCACTCACATGTGCACACACATATTTACCTAAAGCTAAGACATAGAGTGGTTTCTTCACCTTACAAAAGTAAATAAGATTTGTCTTTAATTTGCTGCTACGACTGTGTTTTAACTTTGTTTCATCTTCAAAATATTGGTTTTCCCTAAGAGGATGGGAATGCAGCAGATAATTCAATTTGAAAGTTATGTTTGATACTTATTGTTTTGCTTCTATGCACTTGCTTTCACTCACTACCAATGTAAAAACACAGCTTTTATGTAATACTATGACAAAATACTGGTTTCTTCAGTTTTCAAAACTAAGCAATGTACTCATTACATTGGCAGCTATACAGTTTTTCTCACTTACAATGAATGTCAAAATTGCTTTTACTATGCAAATCAGCTGGTTCCTCACTTTCATAATCTTATTAAGACTCTTGATTCTTTCAAAGCTATACATGTGTTTTTAAATACAATCAACTTGAAAAAACTGCTTTTCCCTTACTTTGGCTGAATGCATTGTGTTTTTTGCTTTAAAAAACCGAAAAAGAAACTGGTTTCATGGCTGATTTGCATATGTATTCATTTACAAACAACTTCAAGACACTGGTTTCACATAACTCTCTGTGAATACAGTATTTACTTCAAGTTTAAAATGTAAGAAAGATTCTTGTTTGTTTGAATGCTATGCTCATTTTCACTCACATGTCAAAACACACAGCTTTTTCCTAAGGCTATGCCAATGCAGTGGTATCTTCACTTTACAAAACTAAGTAAGTTTTGTCTTTTATTTGCTGCTATGCCTGTGTTTTCACTGAAATTCATCTTCAAACCCTGGTTTCCCAAAACAGGTTGTGAATGCAGCAGTTAATTCAATTTTGAAAGTTATGTAAGATACTTATTTGTGTGGCAGCTATGCCCTTGCTTTCTCTCATTACCAATGTAAAAACATTTCTTTTACCTAATACTATGCCAAACCATTGGTTTCCTGTTTTCAAAGCTAAGCAATATACTCATTACATTGGCAGCTAGGCACTTGCTTTCACTGACATTGAAAATCAAAACACTGCTTTTACTATGTGAAAGCTGTTGGTTCCTCACTTTTAAAATCTAAGTAAGATTCTTGTTTCTTAAAATGATATACATATGTTTTCAATTACAATCAACTCGAAAACACTGCTTTTCCATAACTTTGGCTGAAAGCATTGAGTTCTTTGTTTTAGAAATCTAAAACAGAAACTTGTTTCTTTGGCTGATTTGCATGTGTATTCATTTACATACAACTTAAAGACACTGATTTCACCTAACTCTCTGTGAATGCAGTAGTTAAATCAAGATTGAAAGTAAGTAAGATTCTTGATGGTTTGGTGCTATTTCCTTGCTTTCACACACATGTCAGCATACAGGTTTTACCTAAGGCTTAGTCAATGCAGTGGTTTATTCACTTTACAAAACTAAATCAGATTTGTCTTTCACTTGTTGCAATGCCTGTGTTTTCACTTAAATTCATCTTCAAAACCCTGGTTTCCCTTAACAGGCTGTGAATGCAGTAGTTAATTCAACTTTGAAATTTAAGTAAGATACTTTTTTTTTGGCTATTTGCGCTTGCTTAAACTCATTATCAATGTAAAAACACTGTTTTACCTAATACTATGCCAAAACACTGGTATCTTCAGTTTACAAAACTAAGAAATATACTCATTACATTGGCAGCTTTGCACTTGGTTTCACTTATAATGAATGGCAAAACATGCCTGTTGCTATGCCAAATCTTCCAGTTCCTCACTTTGGAAATCTAAATAAGATTTTTGTTTCTCACAATGCTATTCATGTGTTTTCAATTAGAATCAACTTGAAAACACTGCTTTTCCGTAACATTGGCTGAATACATTCAGTTCTGCACTTTAGAAAATCAGAAAGAAACTTGATGTATAGGCTGATTTTCATGTGTATTAATTTATAAACAAATTCAAGACACTGGTTTCACCTATATCTCTGTGAATGCAGGAGTTACTTCAAGTTTGAAATGTAAGCAAGATTCTTGTTTCTTTGGATTCTATGCCCTTGCTTTCCCTCACATGTCAACCCACAGCTTTTACCTGAGGTAATCCAATGCAGGAATTTCTTCACTTTAAAAAACTGAGTAAGATTTGACTTTTATTTGCTGCTAGGTCCGTTTTTTTCACTGAAATTTATCTAGACAAACTTGGTTTCCAGTAACAGACTGTGAATGCAGCAGTTAATTCAACTTTGAAAGCTAAGTAAGGTACTTGCTTGATTGGCTGTTATGGACTTGCTTTCACTCATTATCAATGTGAAAATTCTGCTTTTACTTAATACTATGCCAAACACTGGTTTCTTCAGTTTTCAAACCTAAGCAATATACTGATTACATTGGCAGCTATGCACTTGTTTCACTTACAGTGAATGTCAAAACACTGCTTTTAGTATGCCAAATATGCTGGTAACTCACTTTTGAAATTTAAGGAAGATTCTTGTTTCTTGCTATGCTATACATGTGTTTTCAATTACTATCAACTTGAAAACACTGCTTTTCCCTAACATTTGCTGAATGCTTTGAGAATTTGCTTAAGAAAACAAAAAAGTTGTTTTATTTGCTGATTTGCATGTTCATACATTTACAAACTACTTCAAGACACTGCACCAAACACTCAGGGAATGTAGTAGTTACTTCAAGTTTGAAAGGTAAGTAAGATTCTTTTTGGTTTGGCTGATATGCACTTGCATTCACTCACATGTCAACAAACAGGTTTTTCCTAAGATGAAGCCAATGCAGTGGTTTCTTCACTTTACAAAACTAAATAAGCTTTGTCTTTTATTTGCAGCTATGCCTGTGTTTTCACTTAAACTCATCTTCAAATCCCTGGATTCCCATAAGAGTCTGTGAATTCAGCAGGTAATTCATCTTTGAATGGTAAGTAAGATACTTGTTTGCTTGGCTGCTATTCGTGTGCTTTCACTCATTTTCAATGTAAAAACACTGCTTTTACCTAATACTATGTCAAAACACTGGTTTCTTCGGTTTTCAAAACTAAGCAGTATACTCATTTCATTAGTAGGTATTCACTTGTTATCGCTTACATCGAATGACAAGCCTCTCCTTTTACTCTGCCAACGATGGGGGTTCCTCAATTTTTGAACCTAAGTAAGATTCTTTCTTCTTTCACTGCTAAGCATGTGTTTTCAATTGCAATCAACTTGAAAACATTGCATTTCCTGAAGGCTGCTTGAATGTAGTGAGTTCTTTGCTTCAGAAATCGAAAAAGGAAACTTGTTTCATTGGCTGATTTGCATGTGTATTCACTTAAAATAAATTTCAAATGAGTGGTTTCGCCTAACTCTCTGTGAATGCAGTAGTTACTTCAAGTTTGAAATGTAAGTATGATTCATGTTTGTTTGACTGCTATGAACTTGCTTTCACTCATATGTAAACACACAGAATTTACCTAAGGCTAAGCCAATGCAGTGGTTTCTTCACTTTACAAAACTAAATAAGTTTTGTCTTTGATTTGATGCTTTGCGTCTGTTTTCTCTTAAATTCATCTTCAAAACACTAGTTTCCCCTAACAGGAAGTGAACGCAGCAGTTATTTCAATTTTGAAAGTTAAGTAAAATACTTGTTTGTTTGGCCTCTATGTGTTTATTTTCACTCTCTATCAATGTAAAAAGACTGCTTTTACAAAATACTATGGCAAAACACTGGTTTATTCTGTTTTCAAAACTAAGCCATATACTCATTACATTCGCAGTTATGCACTTGTTTTCAATTACATTGAAAGCCAAAACACTGCTTTTGCTATGCCAATACTGCCAGTTCCGCACTTTAGACATCTAAGTAAGATTCTTGTTAGTTACAATGCAATACAAATGTTTTCAATAACAATGAACATGAAAACTCTGCTTTTCCCTGAGTTTGGCTGAATGCATTGAGTTCTTTGCTCTAGAAAACTAAAAAAAGAAATTGTTTCTTTGGATGATTTCATGTGTATTCATTTACAAACAACTTCATGACACTCATTTCACATAAATCTCTGTGAATGCAGTAGTTACTTCAAGTTTGAAAGGTAAGTAAGATTCTTGTTTGTTTGGCAGCTATACCCATGCTTTCACTCACATGTCAACACACAGATTTTACCTAAGGCTAAGCCAAATCAGTGGTTTGTTCACTTTACAAAACTAAAAAAGATATGTCTTTTATTTGTTGCTATGCCTGTGTTTTCACTTAAATTCATCTTCAAAACTCTGTTTCCTGTAACAGGCTGTGAATGCAGCAGTTAATTCATCTTTGAATGTTAAGTAAGAAACTTTTTTGTTTGGCTTCTATGCGATTGCTTTCACTCACTATCAATGTAAAAACCTGGCTTTTACCTAATGCTATGCCAAAACACTGCTTTCCCCAGTTTTCAATCCTAAGCAATGTACTCATTACATTGACAACTCTGCACTTGTTTTCACTTACAATGAATGTCATAACACTGCATTTATTAAGCCAAAGCTGCCGGGTCCTCACTTTGGAAATCTAAGTAAGAGTCTTTTTTCTTACAATGGTATACATAGGTTGTCAATTACAATCACTTGAAAACACTGCTTTACCCTAATGTTGGCTGAATGCATTGAGATCTTTGCTTTAGATAACCAAAAAAGAAACTTGATTCATTGGCTGTTTTGCATGTGTATTCATTTACAAACATGTTCAAGACACTGGTTTCACATAACTCTCTGTTTATGCAGTACTTACTTCAAATTTGAAATGTAAGTAACATTCTTGTTTCTATAGTTTTTATACCCTTGTTTTCACTCACATGTCAACACACAGTTTGCCTAAGGCTTAGCCAATGCAGGGGTTTCTTCTCTTTACAAAACTAAATAAGTTTTGTCTTTTATTTGCTGCTATGCCTGTGTTTTCACCGAGATTCATATTCAAAACACAGGTGTCCTGTAACAGGCTGTGATTCCCGCAGTAAATTCAACTTTGAAAGTTAAGTAAGATATCTGTTTGTTTGCCTGCTATGCGCTTGCATTCACTCATTTTCAATGTAAAACAGTGCTTTTACCTTATACTATCCCAAAAACTGATTTCTTCAGTTTGCAAATCTAAACAATATACTCATTACATTGGCAGCTATGCACTTGTACTCAATTACAATGAATGTCAAAACACTGCTTTTACTATGCCAAAGATACCGGTACCTCACTTTGGAAATCGAAGTAAGATTCTTCTTTCTTTCAATGCTATACATGTGTTTTCAATTACAATCAACTTGAAAACGCTGCTTTTCCCTAATGTTGGCTGAATGCATTGAGATCTTTGCAGTAGAAAAACAAAAATGAACCCTGTTTCATTGGCTGATTTGCATGTGCATTCATTTACAAACTACATCAAGACACTGGTTTCACCTTACTCTCTAGGAATGCTATAGTTACATCAAGTTTGAAAGGTAACTAAGGTTCTTGTTTGTTTGGCTGTTATTCCCTTGCTTTCACTCACATACCAACACACAGCTTTTCCCTAAGGCTAAGCCAATGCAGTGGTTTATTCATTTACAAAACTAAATTAGATTTGTCTTTTAATTGCTGCTATGCCTGGGTTTTCCCTGAAATTTCTCTTCAAAACACTGGTTTCCCCTTTTAGGCTGTGAATGCAGCAGTTAATTCAAGTTTGAAAGTAAAGTAAGATACTTGTTTGTTTGGCTTCTATGCTCTTACTTTCACTCACTATCAATGTAAAAACACGGCTTTTACATAATACTATGCCAAAACACTGGTTTCTTCAGTTTTCAGACCTAAGCAATATAATCTTTACATTGGAAACTATTCACCTGTTTTCACTTATAATGAATGTCAAAACACTGCTTTTATTAAGCCAAAGCTTCCAAGGCCTCACTTTGGAAATCTAAGTAAAATTCTTGTTTCTTACAATCCTATACATGTCTTTTCATTTCCAATCAACTTGAAAACAATGCTTTTCCCTAACGTTGGCTGAATGCATTGAGTTCTAGGCTTTAGAAACACAAAAAAGAAACTTCTTTCATTGGCTGATTTTCAAGTGTGTTCATTGACAAAAAACTTCAAACCACTGGATTCCCTATCTCTCTGTGAAAGCAGTAGTTACTTCAAGTTTGAAAGGTAAGTATGATTCTTGTTTGTTTGGCTCCTATGCCATTGCTTTCACCCACATGGCAACACGCAGGTTTTGCCTAAGGCTATGCCAATGCAGTGGTTTCTTCAGTTTACAACCAAAAAGGATTTGTCTTTTATTTCCTGCTATGCCTTTGTTTTCACATAAAATCATCCTAAAAACACTGGTTTCCCCTAACAGGCTGTGAATGCAGCAGTTAATTAAAGTTTGAAAGTTAAGGAAGATGCTTGTTGGTTTGGCTGCTATGCACTTCCTTTCACTCATTATCAATGGAAAAACACTGCTTTTACCTTATACAATTCAGAACACTAGTTTCTTCTGTTTTCAAAATGTAGCAGTATACTCATTACATTGGCAGCTATGCAAGTGTTCTCTCTTTAAAGGAATATCAAAACACTGCTTTTAGTATGGCAAAGCTGCCCATTCATGACTTTTGGAATCTAAGTAAGATTCTTGTTCCTTACAATGCTATACATGTGTTTTCAATTACAATCAGCATGAAAACACTGCTTTTCCCTAATGTTGGCTGAATGAATTGAGTTCTTTGCTGTAGAAAACCAAAAATCAACATGTTTCATTGGATGATTTGCATGTTTATTCATTTACAAAAACTTCATGACATTGGTTATACCTAAATCTCTGGGAATACAGTAGATATTCAAGTATCAAAAGTAAGTAAGATTCTTGTTTGTTTGGTTGCTATGCCCTTGCTTTCACTCACATGACAACACACAGTTTTACGTAATCCTATGCCAATACAGTGGTTTCTTCACTTTTCAAAACTAAATAAAATTTGCCTTTTATTTGCTGCTATGCCTGTGTTTTCACTGAAATTCATTTTCAAAATACTGGTTTCCAGTAACAGTCTGCGAATGCAACAGTTAATTCAACTTGAAAGTTAAGTAACATACTTGATTGTTTGGCTTCTACGCTATTGTTTCACTCACTATCAATGTAAAAACACTGCTTTTACCTAATAATATACCAAAACACTGGATTCTTCAGTTTTCAATCCTAAGCAATAGACTCATTACATTGGCAGCTATGCACTTCTTTTCACTTGCCCTGAATGTGAAAACACTGCTTTTACTATGCCAAGATGCCAGTTCCTCACTTTTGAAATCTAAGTAAGATTCTTTTTTCTTACAATGCTATACATGTTTCAATCACAATCAACTTGAAAACCCTGCTTTTCAATAAGTTTGGCTGAATTCATTGAGTTGTTTGCGTTAGAACACCAAAAAGAAACATTTCATTAGGTGATTTGCATGTGTATTCATTCACAAAAAACTTCAAGACACTGGTTTCACCTATCTCTCTGTGAATGCAATAGTTCCTTCAAGTTTGAAAGGCCAGTAAGTTTCTTGTTTCTTTGGCTGCTATGCCCTTGCTTTCATTCACATGTCAACACAGAGCTTTGCCTAAGGCAAATCCAATGCAGTGGATGCTTCACTTTACAAAACTAAATAATACTTTTCTGTTGTTTGCTGCTTTGCCTATGTTTTCACCTATTTTCATCTATAAAACACTGGTTTCCCATAACAGGCTGTGAATATAACTGTAAATTCATCTTTAATGTTAAGTGTTGTACTTGTTTGTTTAGTTACTATTCACTTGCTTTCACTCATTATGAATGTAAAAACAGTTCTTTTACCGAATATTATGACAAAACCTTGTTTCTTCAGTTTTCAAACTAAGCAATATACTCCTTACATTGGCAGCTATGCACTTGTTCTCACTTACAATGAATGCAGAAGCACTGCTTTTACTATGTCAAAGCTCCGGTTCTTAACTTTTGACACATGAGTTAGATTCTTTTTTCTTACACTGCAAAGGATGTGTTTTCAATTACAATCAACTTTGAAACACTGCTTTTCCCTAACGTTGGCTGAATGAATTGAGTTCTTTGCATTACAAAACTTAAAAAAGAAACTTGTTTCTTTGGCTGATTTGCATGTATAATCATTTACAAACCACTTCAAGACACTGATTTCACCTATCTCTCTGTGAATGCAGTAGTTACTTCAAGTTTGAAAAGTCAGTACGATTATTGTTTGGCTGCTATACCCTTGCTTTCACTCACATGTCAACACACAGCTTTTACCTCATGCTAAGCCAGTGCAGTGGTTTCTTCACTTTACAAAACTAAATAATGTTTGTCTTTTATTTGCTGCTATATCTCGGTTTTCACATGAATTCATCTTCAAAACACTTGTTTCCCTTAACAGGCTGTGAATGCAGAAGTTAATTCAACTTAGAAAGTTAAGTAAGATGCTTCTTTGTTCAGCTGCTATGCACGTTCTTTCACTCACAACTAATGGAAAAACACTGCTTTAACTATATACTATGCCAAAACACTGGTTTCTTAGGTTTCAAAAGTAAGCAATATACTCCTTATGTTGGCAGTAATCCATTTCTTTCACTTACAACGAATGACCAACCATTCCTTTTACTCTGCCAAAGCTGCTGTTGCCTCACTTTTGAAACCTAAGTAAGATTCTTGTTTCTTACACTGCTAAGCATGCGTTTTCAATTAAAATCATCTTGAAAACACTGCTTTTCATGAAGGCTGGTTAAATGCAGTGAGTTCTTTGCCTCAAAATCCTAAAAGGAAATTTGTTGCATTGGCTGATTTTCATGTGTATTCATTTACAAACAAATTCAACACACTGCTTTCACCTAACTCTGTGAATAGAGTAGGTACTTCAAGTTTGAAAGCTAAGTAAGATTCTTCTTTGTTTGGCTGCTATTCCCTTGCTTTCACTCACATGTCAACACATTCATTTTACCAAATGCTAAGCCAATGCGGTGGTTTATACACTTTACAAAACTAAACAAGGTTTGTCTTTTGTTTGCTGCTATGCTGGTGTTTTCACTTAAATTCATCCTCAAAACATTGGTTTCCTGTAACAGGGTGTGAATGCAGCAGTTAATTCAACATTGTAAGTTAAGTAAGATACTTCTTTGTTTGGCTGCTATGCACTTGGTTTCACTCACTATCAATGTAAAAACACTGCTTTTACCTAATTCTATGAAAAAACTCAGCTTCCATCAGTTTTCAAAAGTAAGGATTATACTCAATTCATGGCAGGTAGGCACTTGTTCTCACACTCAATGAATGTCAAAACACTGCTTTTCCTATGCCAAAGCTGCCGTGTCCTCAGTTTCTAAATCTATGTAAGATTTTGTTTCTTACAATTCTATACATGTGTTTTCAATTACAATCAACTTGAAAACACTGCTTTTGTCTAAAGTTCACTGAATGCATTGTGTTCTTTGCTTTATAAAACCAAAAAAGGAGCTTGAGTCTTTGGCTGATTGGCATGTGTATTCATTTAGAAAAACTTCAAGACACTGGTTTTATCTAACTCTGTGTGTATGCAGTAGCTACTTCAAGTTTGATAGATAACTAAGATTCTAGTTTCGTTGGCTGCTTTGCACTTGCTTTCCCTCACATGTCAACACACAGCTTTTACCTAAAACTAAGCCAATGCAGTGGTTTCTTCACTTTACAAAACCAAATAAAATTTGCATTTCATTTGCTGCTGTGCCTGTGTTTTCACTTAAAATTATCTTCAAAACACTGGTTTTCCCTAACAGGCTGTGAAAGCAGCAGTTAAATCAACTTTGAAAATTAAATAAGGTACTTGTTTGTTTCGTTTCTATGTGCTTCCTTTCACTCATTATAAATTTAAAAGCAGTTTAACCGTATAATATGAAAAAACACTGATTTCTTCGATTTTCAAAACTAAGCAATAACCTCATTACATTGGCAGCTATGCACTTGTTCTCAATTACAATGAATGTCAAAGCACGGCTTTTACTATGACAAAGCTGCTGTTTTCTCACTTTGGAACACTAAGTAGATTCTTTTTTCTTCCAAAGCATACATGTGTTTTCTATTACAATCAATTTGAAAACACTGCTTTTCCCTAACCTTGGCTGAAATCATTGAATCTTTTGTTTTAGAAAACCTAAAAAGAAATTTGTTTCTTTGGATGATTTGCATGTGTATTCATTTACAAACAACTTAAAGACACTGGTTTCACTTAAATCTCTGTGAATGCAGTACTTAATTTAAGTTTGAAAGGAATGTAAGATTCTTGTTAGTTTGGCAGCTATGCCCTTGCTCTCACACACATGTCAACACACAGCTTTCACCTTAGGCTAAGCCAATGCAAAGGTTTCTTCACTTTAAAAATTAATAAGATTTGTCTTTCATTTGCAGATATGCCTGTGTTTTCACTTAAATTCATCTTCAAACCCCTGGTTTCCCCTAACAGGCTGTGAATGCAGCAGTCAATTCAACTTTGAAAGTTAAGTAAGATACTTCTTTATTTGGCTTCCACATAATTGTTTCATTCACTATAAATGGAAAAACACTACATTTACCCAATACTATGTCAAAATACTGGTTTCATTTTTTTTCACACCTAAGCAATATACTCATTACTTTGGCAACTATGCACTTGTTTTCATTTACAATGAATGTCAAAACACTGATTTTATAATGCCCAAGCTGCCGGTTCCTCACTCTCAAAATCAAAGTAGATTCTTGTTTCTTACAATGCTATACATGTGTTTTCAATTACAATCATCTTGAAAACACTGCTTTTCCCAAACATTGGCTGAATGCATTGAGTTCTTTGGTTTAGAAAACCAAAAAAGAAACTTGTTACATAGGCTGATTTGCATGTGTATTCTTTTACAAACAACTTCAAGACACTGGTTTCCCCTAAGTCTCTGTGAATGCAATAGTTTCTTCAAGTTTGAATTTAAGTAAGATTCCTGATTGTTTTGATGCTCTGCCCTTGCTTTCACTCACATGTCAACACACAGCTTTTACCTAAACAAAGCCAATACAGTGGTTTCTTCACTTTAAAAAACTAAATAGGATTTGTCTTTCATTTGCTGCTATGCCTGTGTTTTCACTTAAATTCATCTTCAAACCCTGGTTTCCCCTAACACTCTGTGAATGCAGCAGTTAATTCAAATTTGAAAGGTAAGTAAGGTACTTGTTTGTTTGGGTACTATGAGCTTGCGTTTTCTCACTATAAATGTAAAAACACTGCTTTCACCAATACTATGCCTAAACACTGGTCTCTTCAGTTTTCAAAATTAATCAATATACTCAATACATTGGCCACTTTGCACTTGTTTTCACTTGCAATGAATGTCAAAACATTGCTTTTACTAGGCCAAAGTTGCCGGTTCCTCACTCTCAAAATCTTAGAAATTTCTTGTTTCTTACAAACCTATACATGTGTTTTCAATTACAATCAGCTTGAAAAAACTGCTTTTCTCTAACGTTGGCTGAATGCACTGAGTTTTTGGCTTTAGAAATCCAAAAAATAAACATGTGTCATTGTCTGATTTGCATGTGTATTCATTTCCAAACAACTTCAGGACATTGATTCACCATTCTCTCTGTGAATACAGAAGTTACTTCAAGTTTTAAAAGTAAATAAGTTTCTTGTTTTTTGGCTGCTATGCCCTTGCTTTCACTCTCATATCAACACACATCTTGTACCTAAGGCTAAGCAAATACAGTGATTTCTTCTAAAAAAAAAAATAAGATTTGTCTTTTATTTGCTACTATGCCTGTGTTTTCAGTTAAATTCTTCTTCAAAACACTGGTTTCTTGTAAAAGGCTGTGAATGCAGCAGTTAATTTAACTTTGAAAGTTATGTAAGATACTTGTGTGTTTGGCTGCTATGCAATTGCTTTCATTCATTATCAAAGTAAAAATGCTGCTTTTACCTAATACTATCCCAAAACACTGGTTTCTTCTGTTTTCAAAACTAAGCAATATACTCATTACATTGGCAGCTATGCACTTGTTTTCAATTACATGAATGTCAAAACACTGCTTTTGCTATGCCAAAGATACCGGTTCCTCACTTTCGAAATCTACCTAAGATTCGTGATTCTTCCAATGCTGTACATGTGTTTTCAATTACAATCAACTTGAAAACACTTCTTTTCCCTAACGTTGGCTGAATGCATTGAGTTTTTTGGTGTAAGAACCAAAAAATAAACTTGGTTATTTCACTGATTTGCATGTATATTCATTTACAAACAACTTCAAGAAACTGGTTTCACTTAACTCTCTGTGAATGCAGTAGTTACTTGAAGTTTGAAAGATAAGTAAATTTCTAGTTTGTTTGGCTGCTGTGTCCTTGCTTTCACTCACATGTCAACACACAGTGTTACCAAAGGCTAAGCCAATGCTGTGGTTTCTTCACTTTACAAAACTAAATGAGATTTGTCTTTATTTGCTGCTATGCCTCTGTTTTCACTTAAATTCATCTTCAAAACACTGGTTTCCTGTAACAGGCTGTGAATGCAGCAGTTAATTCAACTTTGAAAGTTAAGTTAGATACTTGTTTGATTGGTTGCTTTGTGCTTGCTTTCTCTCATTATCAATGTAAAAACTGTGCTTTTACCTAATACTATGCCAAAACACTATTTGAATCTGTTTTCAAAACTAAACAATATTCTCATTACATTGGCAGCTATTCACTTGTTCTCACTTACAATGAATGTCAAAACCCTGCTTTTACTATGCCAACGCTGCCGGTTCCTAACCCTGAAAATCAAAGCAAGATTCTTGTTTCTTACAATGCTATACATGTGTTTTGACATAAAATCAACTTGTAAACATTGCTTTTCCATAAAGTTGAGTAAATGCATTGAGTTCTTTGCTTTAGAAAACCACATTAAAGACCTGTTTCATTGGCTCATTTGCATGTGTATTCATTTTCAAACCACTTCAAGACACTGGTTTCACGTAACTCTCTATGAATGCAGTAGTTACTACAAGTTTGAAAGATAAGTAAGATTCTTGTTTATTTGGCTGCTATGCTCTTGCTTTCCCTGAAATGCTAACACTCAGCTTTTAACTAAGTCTAATCCAATGCAGTGCTTTCTTCACTTTACAAAACTAAATATTATTTGTCTTTTATTTCCTGCTATGCCTCTGTTTTCATGGAAATTCTTCTTTAAAACATTGGTTTCCCGTAACAGGTTGTGAATGCAGCAATTTAATCAACTTTAAAAGTAAGTAGATGCTTGTTTGTTTGGCTGCTATGCGCTTATTTTTACTCATTATCAATGTAAAAACAGTGCTTTTACCTAATAATATGCCAAAAGCCTGGTTTCCACAGTTTCCAAAATAGAGCAATATAATCATTATATTGGCAGCTATTCACTTGTTCTTAGTTACAATGAATGTCAAAACATTGCATTTATTATGCCAAAGTTACCGGTTCCTCTTTTTGAAACCCAAGTAATACCCTTGTGTTTTACACTGCTAAGCCTGGGTATTCAATTACAATCAACTAGAAAACCCTGCTTTTGCCTAACGTTGGCAGAATGCATTGAGTTCTTTGCTGTAGGAAGCCAAAATGTACCTTGTTTCATTGGCTGATTTGCATGTGTATTCATTTACAAACAAATTCGTGACACTGGTTTCACGTAACTTTCTGTGAATGCATTAGTTACTTCAAGTTTGAAAGGTAAGATTCTTGTTTGTTTGGCTGCTATATCCTTGCTTTCACTCACATGTCAAGACACAGCTTTTGCCTAAGGCTATGCAAATGCAGTGGTTTCTTCACTTTATAAAACTAAATAAGATTTTTCTTTCATTTGCTGGTATGCCTCTGTTTTTCCTGAAATTCTTCTTCAAAACACTGGTTTCCTGTAACAGGCTGTGAATGTAGCAGTTAATTCAACTTTGAAAGTTAAGTAAGATACTTGTTTGTTTGTGTTCTATGCACTTGTGTTCAATCACTAAAATGTAAAAACACTGCTTTTACCCAATTCTACACCAAAATACTGGTGTCTTCAGTTTTCAAAACTACCAATATCCTCATTACACTGGCAGCTATACACTTGTTTTCACTTGCATTTAATGTCAAAACACTGCTTTTACTATTCTAAAGTTGCCTATTACTAACATTGAAAATATAAGTAAAATTCTTGTTTCTTCCAATGCTATGCATGTGTTTTCAATTACAATCAAGTTGTAAACACTGCTTTTCCCTAATGTTGGCTGAGTGCATTCAGTACTTTGCTTTAGAAAACCAAAAAAGAAGCTTCTTTCTTTGGGTGATTTGCAGGTGTATACATTTACAAACAACTTATAGACACTGGTTTCACCTAACTCATTGTCAATGCAGTAGCTACTTCAAGTTTTAAAGTTAAGTAAGATTGTTGTTTGTTTGGCTGCTATGCTCATGCTTTCACTGATATGTCCTCACACAGATTTTACCTAGGGCTAAGCCAAAGCAGTGGATTCTTCCCTTTACAAAACTAAATAAAAGTTGTCTTTTATTTGCTGCTATGCCTGTGTTTTCACTGAAATTCTTCTTTAAAACACTGGTTTCCTGCAAAGACTGTGAATGCAGCGGTTAATTGAACATCGAAATTTAAGTAAGATAATTGTTAATTTGGCTGCTATCCGCTTGCTTTCACTCATTATGAATGTAAAAACAGTGCTTTTACCTAATAGTATCCAAAAACACTGGTTTCTTCAGTATTCAATAGTAAGCAATATACTCATTACATTGGCGCTTTGCACTTTTTCTCAATTTTAATGAATGTCAAAACACTGCTTTTACTATACCAAAGCTGCTGATTCCTCACTTTCAAAATCTACATAAGATTCTTGATTCTTCCAATGCTATACATGTTTTTTCAATTACAAACAACTTGAAAACAATGCATTTCCTTAACTTTCACTGAATGCATAGAGTTCTTTTCTTTTGAAAATCAAATAAGGAACTTCTTTAATTGGCTGATTCCCATGTGTATTCATTTACAAACACCTTAAAACACTGGTTTGCCCTAACTCACTGTGAATGCAGTATTTACTTCAAGTTTGATAGTAAGTAAGATTCTTGATTGTTTGGCTACTGTGCCCTGGCTTTCACTCACATGTCAACACATAAATTTGCCTAAGGCTAAGCCAATGCAGTGGTTTCTTCACTTTACAAAACTAAATAAGATTTGTGTTTTATTTGCTGCTATGCCTCTGTTTTCACTGAAATTCACCTTCAAAACACTGGTTTCCCGTAACAGGTGTGAATGCTGTAGTTGATTCAACTTTGAAGGTTAAATAAGATACTTGATTTTTTTGCTACTATGCACTTGCTTTCACTCATTATCAATGTAAAAACCCTGTTTTACCAAATCTTATGCCAAAACACTGGTTTCTTCAGTTTTCAAAACTAAGCAATATACTCATTTCATTGGCAAGTATGCACTTGTTCTCAATTACAAGGAATATCAAATCACTGCTTTCACTATGTGAAAAGTGCAGGTTCCTGTCTTTTGAAATCTAAGTAAGATTCTTGTTTCTTACAATGCTATATATGTGTTTTCAAATACAATCAACTTGAAAACACTGCTTTTCACTAACTTTGGCTGAATGCATTCAGTTCTTTACTCTAGAAAACCAGAAAAGAGACTTGTTTCATTGCCTCTTTTGCATGTGTATTCATTTACAAACCAGTTCATGACAGTGGTTTCACCGAACTCTCTGTGAATGCAGTAGCTACTTCAAGTTTGAAAGGTAAGTAAGGTTCTTGTTTGTTGGGCTGCTATGTCCTTGCCTTCACTGACATGTCAACACACAGCTTTTGCCTATGGTAATCCAATGCAGTGGTTTCTTCACTTTACAAAACTAAATAAGATTTGTCTTTTATTTGCTGCTATGTCTGTGTTTTCACTGACATTCATCTTCAAAACACTGATTTATGGTAAAAGGCTGTGAAACCATCAGTGAATTCAACTTTGAGACTTAAGGAGACACTTGTTTCTATGGATGCTATGCGTTTGATTTACCTAATTCTCAATGTATAATGGTGCTTTTACCTAATACTGTGCCAAATCCCCGGTTTCATCTGTTTCCAAAACTAAGCAATATAGTCATTACATTGGCAGCTATGTACTTGTTCTAACTTATATTGAATGTCAAATCACTGCTTTTACTATGCCAAATCTGCCGATTCTCACTCTATCAATCTAAGTAAGATTCCTGTTTCTTAAAGTGCTATACATTTGTTTTTAAATACAATCAACTAGAAAACACTGCTTTACCCTAACCTTGGCTGAATGCATTGAGTTTTTCCTTTAGAAACCAAAAAATAAACTTGTTTCATTAGTTGATTTGTATGTGCATTCATTTACAAATAGCTTCAAGACAATGGTATCACCAATCTCTCTGTGAATGCATTAGTCACTTCAAGATTGAAAGGTAAATAATGATCTTCTTTGCTTGGCTGCTATGTCCTTGCTTTCACTCACATGTCAACACACGGATTTTGCCTAAAACTAAACTAATGCAGTGGTTTCTTCTCTTTAAAAAACTAAAAAAGGTTTGCCTTTTATTTGCTGCTATGCCTGTGGTTTCACTTAAATTTATCTTGAAAACACTGATTTTCCAAAACAGGCTGTGAATGCAGCAGTTAATTCAAATTTGAAAGTTAAGTAAGATACTAGTTTTTTGGCTGATTTGCACTTGCTTTCACTCATTATCAATGTAAAAACAGTGCTTATGCCTAAGAGTATGCCAAAACACTGGTTTCCTCAGATTCCAAAAATAAGCAATATACTCATTACATTGGAAGCTATGCACTTGTTCTAACTTATAATGAATGTCAAACACTGCTTTTACTATGCCAAAGCTACAGGTTCCTCACTTTCGAAATATAAGTAAGATTCTGTTTCTTCCAATGCTATACATGTGGTTACAATTACAATCATCTTGAAAACACTGCTTTTCCCTAACTTTGGTTGAATGCATTGAGTTCTTTGCTTTAGAAAACCAAAAAAGGAACTTGTTTCTTTGGCTGATTTGCATGTGTATTCATTTACAAACAACTTCAATGCACTGGTTTCACTTAAATATCTGTGAATGCAGTAGATAATTTAAGTTGAAAGGTAAGTAAGATTCTTGTTTTTTTTCTGCTTTGCCCTTACTTTCTCTCACATGTCAACTCACAGCTTTTACGTAAGGCAAAGATAGTGCAGTGGTTTCTTCACTTTACAAAACTAAAAAAGATTTGATTTTATTCGTTGCTATGCCTGTGTTTTCACTTAAATTCTTCTTCAAAACCCTTGTTTCCCCTAACCATCTGTGAATGCAGCAGTTAATTGAACTTTGAAAATCAAGTAATATACTTGTTTGTTTGGCTGCTATGCGCTTGGATTCACTCATTGTCAATGTAAAAATCTGCTTTTACCTAATAGTATGCCAAAACAATGGTTTCTTCATTTTTCTAAATTAAGCAATATACTCATTACATTGGCTGATATGCACTTGTTTATAATTACAATGATTGTCAAAACACTGCTTTTACTATGCCAAAGCTACCAGTTCTTATCTTTCGAAATCTAAGTGAGATTCTTGTTTCTTCCAATGCTATACAAGCGTTTTCAGTTACAATCAGTTTGAAAACTCTGCTCTTCCCTTATGTTGGCTGAATGCATTGTGTTCTTTGATTGAGAAAACCAAAATAGAAACTTGTTTCTTTGGCTGATTTGCTTGTATTTTCATTTACAAACAAATTCAAGACACTGGATTCACCTAACTCTCTGTGAATGCAGTAGATACTTCAAGTTTGAAAGGTAAGAAAGTTTCTTGTTTGTATGGTTGCTATGCCCTTACTTTCTCTCACAAGTCAAAACACAGCTTTTACCTAAGGCTAAGCCAATGCAGTGGTTTCTTAACCTTACAAAACTAAATAAGGTTTGTCTTTTATTTGCTGCTATGCCTGTGTTCTCACTTAAATTCATCTTCAAAGCACTGGTTTCCCATAACAAGCTGTGAATTCAGCAGTTAATTCAACTTTGAAAGTTAAGTAAAACACTTGTTTGTTGGGCTGCTATGCACTTGCTTTCACACATTATCAATGTGGAAACACTTCTTTTACCTAATACTATGCCAAAACACTGGTTTCTTTAGTTTTAAAAACTAAGATATATACTCATGACCTTGGCAGCTATGCACTTGTTTTCAATTACAATGAATGTCAAAACACTGCTTTTACTATGCCAAAGCTGAAGTTCCTCACTTTGGAAATCTGAATATGATTCTTGTTTTTTACAATGTTACACATGTGTTTTCAATTACAATCAACTTGAAAACACGGCTTTACCCTAAAGTTGGCTGAGTGCATTCAGTTCTTTCATTTGAAAACCAAAAAAACTTGTATCATTGACTGATTTGCATTTGTATTCATTTACAAACAACGGCAAGACCCTGGTTTCACCTATCTCTCTGTGAATACAGTAGTTTCTTCACGTGAATGGTAAGTAAGATTTTTGTTTGTTTGGCTGCTATGCCCTTGCCTTCACTCACATGTTGGCACTAAGCTTTCCCCTAAGGCTGAGCCAAAGCAGTGGTTTCTTCACTTTACAAAACTAAAGAAGATTTGTCTTTTATTTGCTGCTATCCCTGTGTTTTCACTTAAATTCATCTTCAAAACACTGGTTTCCCATAATAGGCTGTGAATTCAGCAGTTAGTTCAAATTTGAAAGTTAAGTAAGATAGTTGTTTGGCTGGTAGGCTCTTGCTTTCACTCATTATTATTGCATAAACACTGCTTTTTTTTTGTCTTACACTCCTTTAATATGTTCATCACTTTAACTTACAATTATTTCATGATCATTGATAGATTAATTTAAGTAATTCTTTTACATATTCATCTCATCATTGTGCAATATAATCAATCCATTTCACACGGAATTAATGGCACATGCTTTTTCTGTCTGCTTTACTCACAAGGCAAAACCCAAAGCTCTACCTATTCTGGACCCATCCTCTCTCCTGAAAATGATTTCAGAATAAGGCATTATCTTGCTGACTGGCTTAACTCAAATTTATTATCTAAGAGTGCAAGTGAGTCATCAATAATGTCCTTGATATATTAACCTTGTTTCCTTTTCCCATCAAATTCCAGCATCCCTTCCATTGCACTCAGTTTATAAACACTAATGCTATTTTAATTTCAAAGTAAGAGCATATATAAGACAAGATTAGCAATTTCACTCTATCAGATACACAAAACAAGTATATCTGTACCCACAGTCTCTGTCTTCCTTCCAATATCTTGTTAAAATAACTGAAATTCCCTTGTTTCTATATAAAACCAATCTATTCCAAGAATCAAAAACTCAAAGACTTTGCTCCTTCAATTATTCAAATTCATCAATAGACCATAAACACTAACCAATTGTTCTCACTAGCCTATACATTTGTTTTTTTTTAATTTTTTTATTTGTAAAATGATATATAAATAAAAATTGATATATGTGCATTTGTTTACATAAATGTTATTTGTTATATATAAATATACATTTTATAAAGTTGCCTAGATTACCCAAATATTACTCAGAAACTACAGGGATTCCCATGCCCCCCACCACCCACACCCCCAACAACACCCCACACAACCATTCCCCATCCATGTGGTATTACACCCGCAATGGATATACACATCCTGGGGCCTTGCCACCGAGCATAGACCACAGTTCACATCACAGACCACACTCTCTCCCACCCAGTTCTGCATGGTATATTCTGATGGAAAATGGCCTACATTCGTAACTGCTTCACCACTCAGGACAACCCCCAAAGTCCCAAAAAATCCCCAGTATTTCAACTGCCCCTGCTCTCCCTGCCCCAAAAATGTCCAGTGGCCACCGGCTCCACCTCACTGTTACAATTTCTTCCATTGCTTGAATCACGATATGTCTACAACAAAACACCACCAAGTCCACTCTAGTCCACAGCTCCTCCCCCCATCCTGAGGGGACTTGGAAGGTGATGTCCACTCCACCTCCAAGTGAGAGAGGGCTTATATTCCATGGATATATTGGATAGGATTATCCTGCCTTCAGCTGCAGGCCCTCTCCATTCCCTATAATGGCTGTTGCCCATCATTGTCTCCTCACCATTTTACTTGGATGAGTCCATTGAGCTGCAGGGTAGGAGTTGCAGCTCCACTGAGATTCCAGACACAGCTGGCACATAGCTGGGCCAGAGGATACAGTCTCTGGAAGTACACCTAAAAACTCCTGCATCACATATAGTTTTGGGTAGAAGGGACTGATTGACCATGTGCAGGGATGACTTGTTTGAGTCCAACTCTGTCACTCTCAGGAACACAGATTCCAATGAAGAACACACTATTTAGGCATCATTCTCTGAGAAACACTGCTTTTACCAAATACTATGCCAAAACACTGGTTTCTTCAGTTTACAAAACTAAGCAATATTCTCATTATATTGGCAGCTATGCACTTGTTTTCAATTACAATGAATGGCAAAATACAGGTTTTACCCTGCCAAACCTGCCTGTTCCTCACTTTCGAAATCTAAGTAAGATTCTTGTTTCTTACAATGCGATATATGTGTTTTCAGTTAAAATCAACTTGAAAACACTGCTTTCCCCTAATGTTGGCAGAATGCATTGAGTTTTTTGCTTTAGAAAACCAAAAAAGAAACTTGTTTCATTGGCTGATTTGCATGTGTATTCATCTACAAACAAATTAAATTCACTGGTTTCCCTAACTCTCTGAGAATCCAGTAGTAACTTCAAGTTGAAAGGCAAGTTAAATTCTTGTATGTCTGGCTGCTATGCACTTGCTTTCACTCATTATCAATGTAAAAACACTCTTTTACGTAATACAATGCAAAACACAGGTTTCTTCAGTTTTTAAAACTGAGCAATATACTCAATACTTTGTCACCTATGTACTTGTTCTCACTTACAATGAATGTCAAAACACTGCTTTTGCTATGCCAAAGCTGCTGGTTCCTCACTTTTGAAACCAAAGAAAGATTCTTGTTTCTTACAATGTATAAATGTGTTTTCAATTGCATTCAACTTGAAAACACTGCTTTTCATTAACGTTGGCTGAATGAATTGAGTTCTTTGCTTTTGAAATCCAAAAAAAAAA
>JAQZBX010001328.1:0-68577 GCA_029593785.1 Cabassous unicinctus
CAAGTCTCTCCCTCTTGTCTTTTCCTTTCAGTCTGCAGAACTCCCTTTAGAATTTCTTGTAGGGCTGGTCTCTTGGTGACAAACTCTCTCAATTTCTGTTTATCTGTGAATAGTCCACACTCTCACTTTCTGTTTATCTGTGAATGTTCACCCTCATTTTTGATGGATGGTTTTGCCAGATAAAGAATTCTTCACTAGCAGTTTTTCTCTTTCATTATCTTAATTATATCAAACCACTGCCTTTGCACTTCCATATTTTCTGATTAAAATTCCACAGTAATTACTATTGAAGTTCCTTGTATGTGATGGATCATGCTTTCCTCTTGCTGCTTTCAGAATTTTCTCTTAATCTATGGCAACTAACATTCTGATATGTAAGTAACTCAGAGTAGATTTATAATTTATTCTTTCTGGAGTGTGTTTCACTTCTTAGTTATGGATATTCCTGTCTTTTTCAAAGTTGGGAAGTTCTTGGCCATCAATTCCTCAAGTACACCTTTTCCCCCTTTTCCCTTATCTTCTTTTTCTGAAACTCTGATGACATGCTTGTTGGTGTGATTCATGCTATCGTTCATTTCTCTAAGCCCCTGCTTAATTTTTCCCATTCATTTTTATATATTTTCTTCTATCTTTTCACTTTCATATATCCTTTCCTTTAAGCCACTGATTATTTCTTCTGCCACTTCAAATCTGTTGTATGCCTGTAATCTATTTTTAATGTCATCCCTTGCCTTTCATTCACTTAAGGGCTTTTATTTTTCTGTTTAATCTTTCAAATTCTTCTTTCTGCTACCGACATCTTCTTAATATTTCTATTTAGTCATATTTTCCTCTAACTCCTTGAACTAGATTTAGGAAATTTGTTTAGACATAATTCATTAGTTGTTCCAAATCTTGTATCTCATGTGGCATTTTATTTTGTTACTTTTACTGTACATATCTTCCTGTTTCTAGTATGACTTATAAATTTCTGCTTATGTATGGGCATCTGATTATGATGGTGAGTTTATTATGATGGTCAGCTTCTTTCTTTTCCTAGGATTTTATTTTTCTTTGGCTTTATGTTATAGCTGTTCTTTAATCTTGGTTCCATATATTCCAAACTGATAAAATATCCATGTTTAACTGATCAAAACAGGGCAAATAACCCACTAATGGAGAGCAGAGCAGTATCCAATGGCCCAAGGGAGGGGAATAAAAAAGATGCAAAAAACCTTTTATTTCCAAGAATGCTTTGGGAGTTTGAAATTCTTTTATGAATCCCCAAAAAAGAACTACTCTATTCCTGTGAGTGTGAGACCCTTTTGACAGGATTTCATCACATTGGGTCTCTGCCCTCTTGCTGGATCTGACAAAAATGGAGATACTCAGAGAAAAAGGCAGCAAGTACATTATATTGATCCTGTCATGTGGGAGAGAAGGATGCAGGAAAACAGAATCTTCCAAGAGGCTCAAACAGCTAACAGTCAGGGAGAGATAGGCCATATGCTTGATACCTTGCAGCTAAACTCAGGAAGAGAGTGAAACAGCAGAGACTGATAGTGGAGACCCAGAGAGACACAAGCCCTTTGTCTGGTAGCAGTCAGGTGTGCTCTGGGAGCTGGGCTTCAAGAGATGATAGATTCTGGAGGGAAGGCAGAGACCTTGGCAGAGATTGGTGACCATTTTTGCCACATCGCTGCTGACATTGGTGAGAAAGCATCTTTGACCATGCCTTTGTATGGATATTTCATGGGCTTGGAACTATACGATTTTACCCCAAATAAATTGTCTTACAAAGGCCAACACATTTTGGTTATTTGCAACAGCAGCCTTTTTGCATACTGAAACAAACCTTCCTGGCTTACCACCAGGTGGCTCTGTTCAGCAAACTTTTCCCCTCAGTCCTGTGGTGGAGTGTAATTACTCCAACCTTCACAGGGTGTGTGGTGCAGAAACATTATCTGCAGAGATTTCCTCCTACAGGACAGGTATTCAGAACCAGTCCCCACATTCCAAACCCAAGGATCAGAAGCCACAGTCAGCCCTTGGCCTCACCCTCCCTTTTTCCAGGGAGGAAAAATTCCCACTCCCTTCTGTGTTAGTGGCAGACAGAACTGGTCAAGAGTTTTGCCTTGAGGGTATGGATTGGCCTCCATTCCCAGCCATGGGGGTAATTTACTCATGGTGTTTTCTTCAGCTTCTCTGTTTCCCTCTTCTGCTTCCTCCTGAATAATGGCCAACACTTACCTGGTCTGCAAACTTCTAAAATAATTATTTTTAAGACAGTTTCTACCTTTCCTTTTGCTGTTTTAAGAAAAGAAGTGAGCCATCTTTGTCTCTCTACTGCCATCTTCCATGATCTTAATATATTTGCATTTATTGAAACTTGTTTTCTGCCCTAACATATTGTCATCCTGGTGAATGATCCAAATGCACCAGAGAATAATTTGATTTCTGCTGCTGTTGGGTGAATTTTTCTGCACCTGTCTGTTAGGTCTAGCTAGCTTAGAGAATCATTCATGTCTTGTATTTTCCTTATTGACCTTCTGTTTAGATCTTCTATTCACTAGGGAAAGTGGTGTTTTAAAATCTCTCACTATTACTATTGAACTATTTATTTCTCCCTTTAAATCAATCAGGATTTTCTTCATATATTTTGAAGCTCTGTGACTTGATGCATAGAGATTTATAATTACTATGCCTTCTTATTGACTGACCTATTTTTCTGTATATAGAGACCTTCTATATCTCTCATAACAGTTTTTTACTTATAGACAATTTTATACAAAATTAGTTTAGCTGCCCCAGCTTTCTGTTGTTAATGATTTCATGGTATTTTTTCCCCCATCCTTTCACTTTCAGCCTACTTGTGACTTTGAATATAGGAAGAGATTCTTGTAAGCACCATATACTTGTGTCATGCTATCTAATACATTTTGGCAATCTCTGCCCTTATAAGCCATTTACATTTAAAGAGTTTAAATCATTTACATTCATTTAATCCATTTACTGATAAAGTATGACGTTTTCTGCCATTTTGCTATATGGTCTTTGTATATCTTATACATTTTTCTCCCTCATTTATCTTATTAACACCTACTTTCATATTTACTTGATTTTTATTGTGCCATTTTGGTGACTAAGTGATACAAAATTCCTTTATTTCTCAGAGTCCTTTTAGACATTTTTATTTTAAATGTTTAATTACAAAATTACATAAGAATGAAATTTATTTTGGATGCAATTTAAACATATCAATTAATTTTGCCTATAAAAGTACTAAGCTTATCATTTTAATTTTATAAATATTTGTTGCCATAATTTTGTTTTTCTATTTAAAAAGTTAGCCTTTTTTAAGGAAAAAAAAGATAGTTTATTTTTCAAATTTCCTATTCCTATTTCTAAGTGAGAAGAATTTCTTATATAACTTTTCATATGTATCATAGACATATTGAAAAAATTGTCTTTTTATGTGTTCTCTGATACTGTATGAGTGTTTGAATATAAGATAAATTTCCCTTAAATTTAGTGACTATTAAAATGATAGTTACTAAGTGTAATCTGACAAATATCAAAGGATAAACTTTTATTTCAATTAATTATTTTTAGTTGTAGTTTGGGTGTGCTCATTAGAATTTCAGAGATAGTTAGCCAACACAAAAATCAAAAAAGTCTAAATATTTTTCATGAATGAAGGCAAATTAATGACATTTTATAACATATATAAACAGATAGATTCCAACACTATCATAGCTATCATTCTTAAGGGTTTTCTTCATTCAAAGTCAAATAATAGTAGACTTACATGAAGGGATGTAGAGCAAAGAAACTGGTAAATTTATCAGTAAATTCAAATAAATACTCACTGTTAGGAAAAAATAAAAATTATCTTCTGTAATATTATATACATATTTAATAAATCATGAGAAATAAAAGGATGAATGTTGACATCGGTATAATTAAAATTGAATGTTCTTTTGTAATATTTGAATTAAACAGGATGAAAGTAAAGGTATTACTATACTTAAACTTTGATAAACTGGGGTTTTTTGATGTTGAAATGTTTGGTTTAGCATAAAAATTTAATAGAGAATTGATGATTGAATGTCAGGGTATCCATGTTCTACACTAGTCAGGTTTTGCTGGCTTCTTTCAGTCTAGATAAGTTTTGACTGCTTTTGAACCTTAGAAAAATAAAACATGTTGTTGCAAGCATTTTTGCCAGCCTTTATACATTCCAAATTAAATATCAGTAAGTATTCTATATTGTTAATGTGTGACATAATTTGCTTATTTTCTTTGATGTATATGCTTCCATTTTATGAATATAACACAATATATGTGTTCATTTTACCATTTTTTGACATTTCCTTTATTTTTGGTTTCATATCTATTATACATAATGTTTCCATTTGTATTCTGGTATATGTCATTATTTGGGTTTAAATTTGTGTTTCCAGCATGACTAATGATATTGAATTTTACTTATGAGTGGATGGAATCTAAAAAATACAGCAGAATATATTCTCTGAACCCAGTGAAAAGACTATGCTCTATTATGTAAACTAATAATTTGGGGCCCAGTTCCTTCTGTGGACACCATTTAAAACATAAGATATTATTCTACTGGGGAAAATACCACCACTGATTTCATCATGATGGAATATCTAACTCATCCAACAATTTTTCACATTACTTTATATGAGCACATTGTTTTCTCTCCTTCCCTTCTATCTTTGGACTTTTAGTTCAGGATATAATTTGGTGATTTCATTCACCCTCCTTATTACACACATGCCCTTTGGGTAGGCTTTTCTTTCTTTGGACAGAAGTGAGAATGAAGGCATAATGGAAACAATTGCCACAATTTCTTGCAAGTTAAAAATTGAAGAAAGTCACTCAGTTATATCTATGACATTTGCAATGGATTTAGAATTCGTTAAAGGATTTCCAAGTGCAAATGAGTATGTGAAAATTTTTCAAATTCACTAAGAATGAATTACAAAGCAAAACAACAAATACCATTGCATGCCTACAGATTTTAACAATGTTTTCCCTATAACTGTAGAGGTGATGAGAAAGGTTTCTTCCCCCATGATTTTACATTGGAAAGTGGTGAACATTATAAGAATGCAATTTGCAGTAGTTCTCAAGATGTTTAAAATATTTAATGGCTTCAAAGTTTTAAATAGAAATGAAGTATCCTAAAACATTTAGAATAAAGATATTTTTGAGAGGTTTATCAATGAATCATTATAATTATTAAAATAGTAGCAACCTATTTCTAACCCTAGGGGGTGTACATAGAATAATATACACTGGCAAAGTGAGGATATATTGATAAGGCTACATTTTCAAAGATTTTTTTATTACTTGTTTTCTTAGCTTATCTTTTCTCAATGAAGAGCATAAGAAAAGAGCCTTTGCACATTTAGTACACTTGGAGAAATTAGCTAGTCCTGGGAACATGAGAGGGTATTGAAAGGAGTGAAACATTGTAGGAGAGATTATCTACCTGAGTAATATCAAAGCAATTGTTGATCTGGCCAGTGCTGTGAGTACCTCAAGCTTACTTCCACTGATGACCATGCAGGATGAACCTTGGAAGTATGTTTTCAAGATATGGAGAGAGTTACTCTTGCTTCCCATTAATTGAACAAAGTTTGCTGTATCTCTCAACAGGCTGGTATTAACTCTTCCTTTAAAGGTAACAATGCAGAGACCCAAAATCCCTAAGGATAGAAAGAAGAGTTACAGATGCAGCTGAAAGGTGTTATCAGGGCACAATTCAGGTAAGCTGGTTTTGTAGCAACAATAGCACAAGATGTGGGGCCAAGAAGATGTAACAATGAGCAAAAAAGATATCTGGAAAACATATAATTTTGACCCTGAAGTTTGTATTATTTAAGGGACTCATAATAAACTAAATCTGAATATTTTGGTGTACATATCTGTGAATTTTAATGTGTATATACAGTCATGTAACTGTGATCACACCTAGGAAATAGAACATTCCCATCACCCCAAAATGTTTCCTCCATGTGGTCCCTTTGTAGTCAAACCCTCCATCTAAAAAGTAATCCCTGACAATAATAAATCTCTTTATCCCTTTAGCTTAGCCATTTCCAGCATGTGATATAAATAAAAACATACAATATATATTTTTTGAGATTGTTTCAAAACATATCTTGGAGATTGACTGTTTCACTCAACATTAAGCCTTTGATATTTATCCAATTTGTTACATATATCCTTAGTTCATTCCTTTTACTTTTTAGTAGTATTTCATCATATGCTTATCCATTTACTCAATGAAGGTAAATAAGCAAAGACAAATAAACAAATATTAACTATAAGGTGTTTATTACATATTTTGGATAATTGTTGCTCTATTATCATGTATTAATATTATAATACAGTGTGGAGGTTTAGAGCTGTATATACTACTAAAAATGTTTTTATATTTAATATATATCTGTGGGTATAAAACCATTGGAAATAGAAACTTTTTTAACAAATAAATTTTATTAATACACATTAATAAAGCATAAATCCATCCAAAGTGTACAATCAATACTATTCAGTATAATTACATATTTGTGCATTCATCACTTCAATCATTTTAAAGCATTTTCATTGTTCCAATAAATTTATAATAATAGCAGAACAAAAACCAACCAACTGAACAGTATTCATCACCTCTCAATCTATCTTTTCTCTACCGTACATAGCTGCTATTCTGTTTCCTTTTCTCTAGTTTATTGGTATTGAGATTTTATAAAAACAGCTTATATATGTAATATCACCCATATTCATATTTTACATGAGGTTTCACTATGTTATACAGTCCCATATTATAATTTTTAGCTTTCCTTCTAGTAATATTAATGTCCTTAGGCTTTCCCTTTCAACCACTGCCATACCTATATAACAGCTCTGCTATTAAGAAACACCATGGTGTGCTCTCACCATTTCCATTCATTTCCAAAGATTTGAAAATAACTAGCCAATTCTGCACAGATTAACCATCAGCTTTCTTTTCTCAATCCTCATTCTATTTTATGGTGACCTATCTTCTAATTATTAATACCATGGGTTTACATAATATATTTAGCTCATAGTAGCACAATAAAGTACGTGTTCTTTTTTGTTTGGCTTGCTTCACTCAACATGATGTACTCTAGGTTCATCCATGTTATCATGTGCTTCAGGACTTCATTACTTCTTAATACCGCATAATATTCATTGTGTGTATACATCACAATTTGTTTATCCATTCATCAGTTGATGGACTCCTGAGTTGTTTCCAACTTTTGGCAATTGTGAATAAAACCACCATGAACATTGGTATGCATATGTCTATTCATGTCCCTGCTCTCAGTTCTTCTGGGTATATACTTAGCTTTGGTATTGCTGGGTGCCAAGGCAAGTCTCTATAAAACATCCTTAGGAACTGCCAAACAATCTTCCACAGTGCTGTGTTAGGCCTCAAAGAAGAACCTTTATGGATAACCAGAAATGGCATGAAGAAAACTTCAACATGAGAGTTAGGCAAACTCACATTTATTATGTCTGCAGAGGTAGAAGCCAAGGTCAGTCTAAAATGACTCGGACCTCACTCCCCATGCTGCAGTTTTACTCTTGCTTAAATATCTGTTACTACTTAGCATTTGCTTTGATTATGCATTAGCTTTTATGCATATGGATGAATACACATAGTTGGTTATATAATTGTATAATTAGTATGTTCAGGAAATCACATTTGCACATACATTGCATGATCAAAAAAGGGGCCAATAACTCCACCCCTGGGTGGGAATTTTACTATGTTAATTAAGCAAGCTGAAGTGAGAACAGCAAGAGGTTTCTTCTGTGCAGGTCCAGCCAACTGGTTGAAGCTGGTTTTTGTACTTCAATGATTCAACTGGATGTTCTTGACCATCAAAAGCTGAATTTGGCACAAAGAGAGGGTTGCATCTCATTACCTTCTAATTTACATATAATTCACTCCTTTGTATCCTAGCAACATAGAGAGAAACAAGTTACTTTGAGGTATTCAGTTATCCTACATCCATCAATTCCCTCCTAGTTTTTGGTGATATTTATATATATTGCAGGGCAACGGGATGAAGCTCAGATCTTCTGTAACTACTTCCTGCTGACCCTTTGGGCATTAATCTCTTAGGAAACTATAGTAAGAGGGTAATCTGAGGAGGAAAGGTCTGTTAAAGTGTGCAATTGCTTTTCAAGAAAGCATGCATTATATGAGTACGGGTGCAACTGCTAAAATAATTAAGATAATAATTAATGGTTCTATGAAGGGAAGCTGCCACTTGGTAAGGCTAGATGGGCTCCAAAAAGAAAAATTATTTCCTCATGTCATGAGGTCAGTGGCTTTGTTCTTTAATTCCTCAGTGCTTTGGAGGACTTTGCCTGATTCATTTACATAGTAATGCACTGTTCTTTGAGCAATAAACAAGTTCCTCCTTGTGCAACTGTTAGCAAATCAAGTCTTCAGCAGGTTTGCAACACTACTGCAGTTAGAGTTTATTTGTTTTTGCACTGTTAAGAGTGTCTGCTATCTGAACTATAACTGTTCCCACTTCCTTGGAGAGATCAGTAGCTAGGTACAAAGATGTAGCTGCAGTTCCACTGGATGCTGTGATCCCTAAGAAGGTAAATGAGGGGACTAATTGGATTGCTCTCTTTGTTCTGGGGCTAAATTATATTGTTACTGGGAAGGGTAAGGTGGTGTTATCATTCATTTTGAATACTGCAGGGAAAACATATCCACATCTACAAAGTCCTTCCAATATGTTGGAAGGGAGAGACAAGCAGAGTTTCCAGAAAGAAAATATATTCCTAATTTTGGATTTAAGCTAGCAGTAAAAGATATATTTGTTACACCTTGTTTCCAGTCTTGCTTGCTTAACTGCCAAGAGTACAACATAAAAAGGGAAACTTTTCCTTGCATTAGGGCAGCACTAAGCAGTAGGTCTATATTTGGGTAGCAGGATTGCTTTCCACTAGGAGATTCAAAAAAGAACATGGATTTAGCTTCATCATGAAATGTTAGGGTAATTTACATAGGAACAGTTCAGTCACCTGCAACTTTGATCATTTGTGGTATTAATGAGGATCTTATACATACCTTGGGGTCTGCTTTTACAAAAGTTTGTTGAATTTTGTCCTAAATTTCCTACAAAAACATGAGTGTAAGGTTGTGTCTTAAGAATTTGGGACCCTAAATGGAGATGAAAAGTAAGATGATAATTTGTTGAAATAGCAGTTCTAGTATAACATTTGCACTTCTGTTTTTAACATTTTGGGGGGATATCCAGGTGGTCAAGTTACATTGATTTGGTTGCAATGAGCTAAGCTGGGGTCCAGGCCTTGTAGAATTGGCTAAAATGCAAATACTATATCAATGATTACTATTATCTACAGTAAACATTTCTCCAGTTATTGGAGGTATTGCAATGATTTGGCATGTAGCATTTAGGCTCTGCACAAGTGAGTCAAATGAACTTTGTTTAAGTGGGCTATCCTGACTGCTGCTTTCAGGGTGCAGATTAACTGAAGCATTCCATAATATAGTTGGCCCAGGTATCACTTGATATTGAGGGTGCAAATTTACAGAGTACCAACACTTGGTTCTATTGTAGAGGTTTTGGATGATCTGCAAAACATGTGTGAGGGATGACCAATATCTTCCCTCAGGGCTAGTTGCTGGCAAGTCCTGTAGAAGAAAGAAGATTAGTATTTGGTGGAGTTTTTTCTCCTTAAACAGGAACCGCAGGCTCTCAACTGGCTCTATTTCATATTTTGCTACATGCTTATGTGTGATTTCCAGGACAAGACCTCCTTTATCTACCAGATCTGATAAGTAGCAAGGTTTTGCTCTGGTATGATGGACCCAGGGATTGATTCCCTCTAACTTAGAAGAATGAGAGTTTAATAGTACTGTGTATGGACCTTTCCATTTATGTTTAAGATGATCTTCAGGGTGTTTGTTTCTTTTCAAACTTTTAAAAAAGCTTCATCCTGACTAAGAAAGTGTAGAGAGGCCGGTCAGTGGGGGTATTTTAGGCACATATTTGCATATGCAGGCATGGTGATGAGGATCTCTCCTAACAGCAAGGTCTACTTTATGGAGGGCTCCCTCTAAGGTTATTGTGGAATTAGATTTTTCTCTTGGGTTGCTTAAAAAAGACCTTCCATACATAAGCTCAAAAGGACTTAACTCAAGTCCTCTTCTAGGGGCCACCCTTACCCAAAGGAGAGCCAGGTTAAGTGCTTCTGTCCATTTTAACTATGTTTCTTGACAGATTTTACTTAAGGTTTTCTTTAAAGTATAGATGATTCTTTCCACCTTTCCTGATGACTCAGGTCTCCAGGCTGTTTGCAATTTCCACTTAATTCCAAGACACTGGTTGACACCTTGCAGCACAGCTGAAATAAATGCAGGTCTATTATCTGAATTATTTGGGGCAGTCCAAACCTTGGGATGATTTCCTACAGGAGGAACTTAGTTACCATGGGATGCTGTTCTGTACAGTGGGGAAAGGATTCCAGCCATCCTGAAAAGGTGTCTACAAATACCAAAAGACATTTAAAATTTCCTATGGTTTTTGGCATTACTGTGAAGTCTACTTGACAGTCTTCAGCTGGGGAAAGCCCTTGACTTTGTGTCCCAAAAGAAGTCCATGTTGTTCCCTTTGGGTTATTTTTCTGCCAATTAAGACACTGTTTAGGGACTTTCTGCACCACTTGAGCAAAGTGAGGTCCCAACACCAGTCACTGAAGAAGGCTAAGCAGTGCTTGCTCTCCCAAATGTGTGGTTTGATGATAGGAATATACTAGGGGTATAATAGAGTTTCAGACAGATAAAATTTCTCTTGGCTGTTTTTCAGCCACTTAACCCCACTGTAACCGTTGGGGAATTTGATGTAATTATGAATTCCAAAAATATAATTGGATCATGCCTGTAATCTGATCTGTTAATCTGGGCATGATTGAATTATGATTAGGGCGTTGACTGGGCCATGTCAGTCAGTAGGGCGTTGAGCCCCACACCCTGGTTGGTGGGAAATCGAATGTAAAAAGCAAGGCAAAGGACAGAAGAAGCAGTCTTTTGAGAAGCAGCTTTGATGTTGGAAAGAAGGCCCCAGGAGAAGAGAAGTGAGCCATTCGCCTGATCGCCTACAGCTGACCTTGTGGAGGAAACAGGAGCTAAGCCCGGAGAGAAACTCAGCCCCGGGAAGAGAGGAACCAAGAAGCCTGAACCCTGGGCAAATGTTGGCAGCTGTCTTGCTCCAACACGTGACAATGGACTTTGGTGAGGGAAGAAACTTATGCTTTATGGCCTGGTAACTGTGGACTTCTACCCCAAATAAATACCCTTTATAAAGACCAACCCATTTTTGGTATTTCACATTAGCACCCCTTTGGCTGACTAATACACTCACTTTCTGGTTTCTCTGAATTTTCTTGAAAACCCCATTCCCTGGGTGTTTGAGGTCTGCAGGAGTGTAAACCAGAGAGAAAACTTCCTTGATATGTTGAGGAATCTGAGGTTTAGTGAGTGCAGCTACTTGACTAGGAGGGTAGCTTTTTCTTGCAGCCTCTTTTGTTGCTTGGTCTGCTTGCTTCTTCATTAGGGCTACCTAGGAGTCTCCCTTCTGGTGTCCCCAGCAGTGCATTACATCTACTTCTGGAGGTTGTTTTACTGCTTCTAAAAGTTTGGTAATTTATGTGGCATGTTCATTGTCTTTCTGCTCAGATGACAAAATTCCTCTCTCCTTCCAAATTGCCCCATGTGCATGCAAGATAAGAAAAGCATGGGAAATGGATGTAGCTCAAGTGATTGGGCTCTAATCTACCATATAAGAGGTCCAGGGTTCAATTCCCACAGTCTCCTGGTGAAAGGCAAGCTGGTCTACATGGTGAGCTAGCCTGAACAGAGAGCTGGCCTTTGCAGAAAGCTGGTCCATGTGGAGTGCTGGCCCATACCGAGTGCTGGTCCATGCAGGAGTGCTGGCCTGCATGGGGTGTTGGCCCATGTGGAAAGCTGGCCAAGCAAGATAATGTAATAAAAAGAAACACAGAGAAGAGACAGTAAGAGACACAGCAGTCCAAGGAGCAGAGGTGGCACAAGAGATTGAGCACCTCTCTCCCACTCTGGAAGGTTCCAGGATCAGTTTCCTGTGCTACCTACAGAGAAGAAAAGCAGACAGGGAAGAACACAAAGTGAATGGACACAGAGAGTAGACCACAAAGGGAGGTGAGGAAATAAATAAATTAAATCTAAATAAATAAATAAGATAAATGATTTTTTAATAAAAGATAAGAAAAGCATATTTTGAGTCAGTGTAAATGTTCACCTTTTTCCATCCCCTCTTTGGAGGGTTCTAAGAAGGGTGACAAACCCAGTTTTTTGTGCAGAGTTCCCTGAGGGAAGTCTAATACTTCTCCTAGAGTTACAAGAGCACATCCAGCTTTTTTAATACACCTTCAATAAAACTACTTCTATCAGTGAAAATTTCCAAATCTGGATTAAGTAGGAAAGTATCCTGCAAGTCTTTCCTGAAAGAATAGACTTCCTCTAGCATTTCTATACAATCATGAATAAGTACTTCATCAGTACTTGATGGAAATAGAGAAGCTGGATTTAAGGTTGCACAAACTTTTAGTTTAGCTTTTGGGTTCTCTAAGAGTGCTGCTTGATATTTTCCAAGTCTTTCTTGGGTTAACCAAAGATTTCCTTTACTTTCAAGCAGTGTGAGTACTAGATGGGGGGTGTGAATGGAGGGGATTTCCTAATATAAATTTTTCAACTTTCTCTAGTAAGACACAGGTTGCAACAATGACTCTTAAACATGCTGGCCACTCTTTTGCAGTACTGTCTAGTAATTTAGAGAAGTACACTACCAGATGATGCTCATTCCCAATTTCTAGGTTAATACTCCAAGGGCTACAGCTTGTCTTTCATAGACAAGTAAATAAAAAGGCTTTCTGAGATCTAGTAACCCCAGGGCAGGGACACTCATTAGGTCCCTCTTTAGTTGGCAAAATGCTTGTTCACATTCAGAGGTCCATTGGAGGAGCTTTACATCCCCAACAACCAAAGCTGTGTGCAGTTTAGCTTTAAACCCAAAATTTAGAATTCAATCTTGGCAGAATATGGCCAAGCCTAAAAATCCCCACAGCTGCCACTGACTCTTTGGGCTTTTTATTTCTAAAATAGCTTTTACTCTAGCAGTTCTCAGAGTTCTTTTTCTTTTCTTTAGTTCAAACCTAAGATAGGGGGGAGATTTCAGAACTAACTGTGCTTTACTGAGACCTTGCATCTAAGGTTGCTAAGCCATTTATCATCTTAATTGTATCTATAACCATTCCTCTGCAATTAAAATGTCTTCTACATACTGAAGATATTGCTTATTAATTTGTCTCTCCCAAGTCCTGGGCTAATTGTTCACCAAAAATGTTTGGGAAATTTTTGAACTCTTGGGGCAGCACAGTCCAAGTATATTGTTGCTTATGTCCTTTACTTGGTTCTTCCCACTCAAAGGCAAAAATTTGTTGAGGGAAGCTATCCAGAGGAATGCAAAAGAAGGCATATTTTAAATCTAATACTGAATACCATTCATTTTCTGCATTGAGAGTAGTAAGCAAGGTGTATGGGTCTGACACAACTAGGTGGACATCTTCAACTATTTTATTTATAGTCCTTAGATCTTGGACAAACTGATACTCTCCACTTGTTCCAGGCTTTAAAACAATTAGAACTGGAATGTTATACAATGACTGGCAAATCTGGGTCAGTACCAGGGCCAATAGCCTTTGGATTATTGGAGTTAATCTTATTTTTGTTTTAAAAGGAAGTGGGTACTGCTTGATGTGAATTGGCTGGGTGTGAGGTTATAATTATTTTTACTGGATTTCTACGTGCAGCATAGCTGGGGAATCCTGTTGCCCAAACTGATGCACTCACCTGAGAGTGTACTTGCAGGGGTAGTTGTTATTATTCTCTTCATGCTCTCCTCCTGCTTCAGCTGAGTGCAGCCTGGAGGGCCCATGCTTGGTTTGTTGGGATTTCACACTTAGATATCCTTTTGTAAAAGTGGTTTATGCTTGAAGTTTAGCTAAAAGATCTCTCCCTAAAAGGGGAATTGGACACTCAGACATGTAGAAGAATTTGTGATGAACCTGGTCTTTCTCAATCTGGCAGCTTAAAGGGCCCAAAAACTGCAGTTGTGAAGTTTTTCTCATAGTCCCAGAAATGGTGGTTTCCTTTACAGTAAGAGAAAATAGCTGTTCATTAATTACTAATTAAGTAGATCCTATATCCATGAGAAACTTGACTTGCTTCCCTCTCACTGTTGCAATTATCCAGGGCTCTTGTTCCAAGATCCCCATCTTTGAACAAGATCCTGGGCGGGAGGCTCCAGTCCCTGAGTTCCAGGCTCTGTCATTCAGGGTCACTGTGGGTTTCCCCAGCTACCATTCTTTGCGATTTTCCTGCTTCTAGCTTGGGGCACTCCTTTTCCCAGTGGCCTTATCCTTTGCAATAAGTGCACTGTTGAGGTCCTGAGATTGGGCTCTCAGAACCCTCCTGCCATCCTGGCTTTGTGTACCCAAAATTACCCAATGCCTTGGTCTCCCCTGTGCTATTGCCACTGCTAAGAGTTCTGCTTGTTGTTTCATCTGCTTCTGCTGCTTTTCCTTTATGGCCTGGTCCCTATTTGTATACATTTTAAAGGTGATTTCTACTAATTGTGAAATAGGCATACCAAGCCCTCCATATAACTTCTGCAATTTCCAACCAATGCCAGGGGCACTTTGACTAATGAAGGTTAAATTTATCATACTCACATTTTCAGGCTTTTCTGAGTCTATGTCTGTATATCTGCAAAAAGCATTAAAGATATGTTCAAGAAAGCAGAGGGATTTTCCTATAGTTCTTGTTGGACCTCCTATAATTTAGTAATGGATATTTGCTTTGCAGCACCCTTCCACAGCCCAGCAAGAATGTAAATCTTATATTTGTCAAGGCAGTTCATGTGGCTTTGGTCATTAGGATTCCAATGAGGATCAGTTTCAGGGACTGCATCATTTTGGGTACCATAAATAGGGTTTGGAGGTGCCACCTGCCACAATGACTTGGCTTCCTGTCATGATTTCTTGAGGACCATAATACCTTCCTTAGGTGTGAGGAGGATATTCATAAGGGCTTATAGATCTGCCCAGGTTGGGTTATGTACAGCAAATATGGAAAGAACCAGACAGGGTTGTTACATTCTTGGGATCTGCTTGATATGCCGGAGTGGTATTTTTCCAATTAAACAAATCAGAAGAGGTGAAAGGAATGTGGATGAAAAGAAAGCCTCAGGGTCAATTCCATTTGGAACTTGCCTGAGTGGGAACTGACCTACAGTCTTCTTTGGGTCAGAGGGGGGTGTCTACCCTGGCCGGAAACAACTGCATTCTAAGTATGGGAGTTATGCAGAGGTAGGAGCCAAGGTCAGGCTAAAGTGATTCAGACTTCACTCCCCATGCTGCAGTTTTACTCTTGCTTAAATATCTAAGTTACTACTTAGCATTTGCTTTGATTATGCATTAGCTTTTATGCATACAGATGAAAACACATAGCGAGTTATATAATTGTATGGTTAGTACCTTCAGGAAATCAAGCTTACAAATACATTGCATGATCAGGAAAGAGGTCAATAACTCCATCCCTGGGTGGGAATTTTACTTTGTTAATTAAGCAAGTTGAAGTGAGGACAGCAAGGGGCTTCTTCTGTGGAGGTTCAGCCAACCATTTGAAGCTGGTTTTCATAGTTCAGTGTTTCAACAGGATTTTCTTGACCACCAAAAGTAGAATTTGGCACAAAGAAAGGTTTGCATCTCATTGCCTTCTAATTTACATATAATTCATTCCTTTTTTATCTAGCAACAGTGATAGAAACAAGTTACTTTTAGGCACTCAGTCATCCTACATCCATCAGCTGTACCATTCTATATTCCCACTAAAAGTGAATAAGTATTCCTATCTATTCACAGCCTCTCCAACCATTAAAGATATTTGACTTTTAAAATAATATCCAGTCTAACAAGCATGAAATTATATCTCATTGTAGTTTTGATTTGCAATTTCCTAATCGCTACTTATATTGAATATTAATGTTTTGCTTCACCATTTGTATTTCTTTTTTGGACAGTTGTCTTTACAAGGCTTTTGCCTATTTTTTAATCATGTAGTTTGTATTTTCTATTGTGAATTGTTAGATCCTGAGGATGGTTTACTACATTTTCTTCTGGCAGTTTTATGGTTGTTCTTTTTAAATTTAGACCTTTGATCCATTTTGAGTTAATTTCTGTATAAAATGTGAGATAAAATTCTTCTTTCTTTCCTTTGGATATGGTTATCCAGTTCTCCCAGCACCATTTATTGTATAGAATGTTCTGGCCCAGGTGGGTGGGCTCAACAACCTCATCAAAAATCATTTCACTCTAGATTTGAGGGACTATTTCAGGGAACTTGATTCAGTTCCATTGATTAATCTGTCTTCATGCCATTACCATGCTGTTTTTATGCTTTAAAATCAGGAAGTGAGAGTCCTCCAACTCTGTTCTTTTAAAAGACATTTTTGGCTATTCAGGACCCCTTACTCTTCCAAATAAATTCTATTATTGGCTTTTCCATTTCTGCAAAATAAGTCTATTGGGATTTTTATTGGAATTCCATTGAATCTCTAAATCAGTTTGGGTAGAATTACATCTTAATGATATTTAGTCCTCCAATCTATGAATATGGAATGTCCTCCCATTTACATAAGTCTTCAGTTTCTTTTTAACAATGTTTTTTAATTTTCTGGATGAAGGTCCTTTATGTCCTTTTTTAAGTTTATTCTTCAATATTTGATTGTTTTAGCTGCTAGGATAAATGTACTTTTTTCTATTCTCTCCATCTATCCACAGCCTCTCCAACCATTACAGATTTCTGTAATGTACAGAAGTAGAGTATAGAAACACTATTGATTTTTGCATATTAATCTTGTATCCCACCACTTTAGTACCTTTGTTGTGAATTATTCATTATCTTCTAAATATAAGATAACATCATCAGAGAATAGTGCAAGTTTTTCTCTTCCTTTCCTATTTTGCTACTTTTATTCCTTTATCTAGCCTAATTGCTCTAGCTAGAACTTCTGGAACAATATTGAATAATAATGGTGACAGTAGTCATCCTTGTCTTGTTCCTGATTTCAGCAGAAAAGCTTTCAGTCTTTCAGAATTGAGTACAATGCTATCTGTAGGTTTTACATATATTTACTTTGCCATATTGAGAAAGCTTCCTTCTACTCCCATCTTAAGGAGTGTTTTTATGAAGAAGTGGTGCTGTATGTTTTCAAATGCCTTTTCTTCATCAATTGCAAGGATAATGTGACTCTTCTTCTATTTATCAATGTGGCTTACTACACTGATTAATTTTCTTATGTTAAATCATCCTTGCATACCTATAATGACACCCACTTGTTCGTGGTGTTTTGCCTATCTTTTTACACTTTAATTTGACCTTCTTAATAATCTTCATTTTTAAACTCTTCTCCTGGTCACTGACTCTTGTTTTTTCCTTTCAGATTACAGCACTCCCTTTATTATCTTCTGTAATTCTGGGCTTTTGGTAAGATATTCCATCAGTTTCTGTTTTTCTGTGAAGACTTTGAAATCACCCTCATTTTTGAAGGTCATCTTTGATGGATACAAAATTCTTGGCTGTCAGTTTTTCTCCTTCAGTACCTTAAATACATCGTACCACTTTCTTCTCTCCTCCATGGTTTCTGATTTGAGGTCAGCACTTATTCTTATCAAGGTTCCTTTGTACATGACTTTTTGCTTTTCTCTTGCTGCTTTGGAATTTATTCTTTATCTCTGATATTTGACATTCTGAATAGTAGGTGTCTCAGGGTAGGTCTCTTCAGTTTTATTCTGTTTATGGTACATTCTCCTTCTTGGATATTGAAATTTATATCTTTCATATAGTTTGGGAAGTTTTCAGTCATTACTTCCTGTAACCATTGGCCAATTTGATGTAATTATGAATTCCAAAAATATAAGTAGATCATGCTTATAAACGGATGTGTTAATCTGGGCATGATTAGGTTATGATTAAGGCATTGAGCCCCACCCCTTGGTGGGTGGGGAATTGGATATAAAAGGCATGGCAAAAACAGAGTTGAAGCAGTCTTTTGAGAAGCAGTTTAATGTTGGAAAGAAGGCCCCAGGAGAAGAGAAGCAAGCCATTCCCCTGATCGCCTACAGCTGACCTTGTGGAGGAAACAGGAACTAAGCTGGGAGAGAAACACAGCCATGGGAAGAGAAACCCAAGAAGCCTGAACCCTGGCAAATGTCGGCAGCTGTCTTGCTCCAACATGTGACAATGGACTTTGGTGAGGGAAGAAGCTTATGCTTTATGGCCTGGTAACTGTGGACTTCTACCCCAAATAAATACCCTTTATAAAGACCAACCCTTTTTTGGTATTTAACATTAGCACCCCTTTGGCTGACTAATACAGAAATTGGTACCGTGGAGTGGGGAAGTGCTTTTGTATATACCAAAATGTTGGAAAGGTTTTATAAATGGATAAGGGGTATTTTTTGGAGGAATTGTGAAATGCTTGATGGAAAAGGCCTAGATCACTTTGAAGAGATCATTGATAGTAATATGGGTGCTAAAGAGGCTTTCTATGATGTGTTAGAAGTAAATGATGAAGCTCTTATTGGACACTGGAGGAAAGGTGATCCATGTTTTAAAGTTGCAAAGAACTTAGCAAGATTAACTCCTGGTGTTATATGGAAGACAGAATTTGAAAATGGCGAACTGGAGCATTTAGCTGAAGAACTTTCCAAGGTAAACTCAGAGAATGTGGCTTGGATTCTCCTTGCAGCTTATAGCAAAATACCCAATGAGTGAAATACACTAAGGACTGAACTTTTTGGCACAAAGAAAACAGAAACTGATTCCAGAACTACCAAGTTTCTGGAAACCAAATTCCCAGATGAAAATGCCCTATTTGAAGACTTTACTAAACTTGGAACCCATAACTCAAAACTGAAGATGCAGTTATCTTGGAAAGACTTGTGGAAAGTCTTACTGTCTGATGCCATTGACCCCTGCTTCCTGCATGCTAAACCAACAAAGTTTTTGATAGAGCTGTATGAACAAAACCACTGTCAGCTTGGACAAAAGAAAACATGGAAAGGAGAGATTGAAGGAGAATCAGCTTTAAGAAGAAAACTGCGGAAGCAGAGATCTGGACTTAAGACATCTCCTTGGGCCAAGAGAGGAGCCCGACGCATGTGTACAGAGAGGGTGAGTTTGCCCCTGTAGTTGAAGAAGGTGGATGTTCCTACCCAATATTCTGAGAAAGTTTTGATGCCCCATGGTGCAGAGAGGGTGAGTTTACCTCAGCAGTTGAAGAAGATGGATGTCCCCTCCCGATGTTCTGGGAGAGTTTTGCCATCCCAGGGTGCAGAGAGGGTGGAGCACATTCCTCAAAGATTAGGGTGGTTAAAGTCAACACCCCATAGGTCTGAGAGGGGTGTACCTGTCCCCCATGGATTAGAGAAGGCCAGGTGGTCAACCCATTGGTCTGAGAAGGTTGAACCTGCATGCCAAGTGTTAGGGAAGGCCAGGTGGTCAACTCGTTGCTCTGAGAGGGTTGAACCTGTATGCCAAAGGTTAGGGGGAATGTTGTCTTCACCTCACTGTACTAGGGGCCTAAGACTCTAACCCAAAGAGTAGTTAAGGTGTGGCAATCACCTCAACACCCTTGGAGGGTGAGATCTGGAGCTTTGTTGACACCCAGATGGTTGAAGAGGGTTGAACCAAGAAAGTGGCCATTGGGCAAGCCTGTGGAAGGGGTGGGTTCCCATGTGGCCCCAAGGAAAAGAAACCATCATCTTAAAAATCACTCTCAGACTTTGGAATTGAATGGAGGATGCCCTGCAGGTTTACTGAACTGTAGAGGACCCATGATTCATGTTTACCCTCCAAATTTCTCCTTATGATAATGAAAATGTTTATTCTTTGTCTTTCCATTTGTATATTGGATGCAATGAAATGGTTTTGTAAGTTTCAGAGGTCTATAACAGATGGGACTTTGCCTTAAGATGATCTGTGTTTCTTTAAAATGATTAAGGTATGATTGTGTAGTTGAATTGTTACTGATTTAAGGTTTTTTGATTATTGTAATGTATTTTTGGAATTCAGAGGGTGGAGTGTAACCATTGGCCAATTTGATGTAATTTTGAATTTCAAAAATATATGTAGATCATGCTTATAAATGGATGTGTTAATCTGGGCATGATTAGGTTATGATTAAGGCATTGAGCCCCACCCCTTGGTGGGTGGGGAATTGGATATAAAAGGCATGGCAAGAACAGAGTTGAAGCAGTCTTTTGAGAAGCAGTTTGATGTTGGAAAGAAGGCCCCAGGAGAAGAGAAGCAAGCCATTCACCTGATCACCTACAGCTACCTTGTGGAGGAAACAGGAGCTAAGCCGGGAGATAAATGCAGCCCTGGGAAGAGAGAAACCCAAGAAGCCTGAACCCTGGCAAATGTCGGCAGCTGTCTTGCTCCAACACGTGACAATGGACTTTGGTGAGGGAAGAAGCTTATGCTTTATGGCCTGGTAGCTGTGGACTTCTACCCCAAATAAATACCCTTTATAAAGACCAACCCTTTTTTGGTATTTCACATTAGCACCCATTTGGCTGACTAATACACTTCCTCAAATATTCTTTCTGTTCCTTTTCAATTTTCTTCTCATTCTGAGACACTGATAACGAGTATGTTTGAGTTTTTCACATTGTCATTCAATTTCCTGTGATCCTGTTCCATTTTTTTCATTCTCTTCTCTTTATGTTCTTCCATCTTTACCACTTCAGTTATTCTTTTTGAAATCACTAATTCTGTTTTCAAGTACTTCAAATCTCTCTTATATGCCTCAAATATATTTTTAGTTTCATTCACTGTGTCTTTCATTTCCATAAAGTCTGTAACTTTTATTTTCAGGCTTTCAAAATATTCTTTATTCACATATAATGTATTCTTAATATACTCTATTTCTTTTATAATATTTTCTTTCAATTTGTATTGATTTAGGATAGTTGTGTGATTATCAATAATTGTCTTATATCCTGTATCTTCTCAGCATATTTGATTTGTTCCTTTGGTTGGGCTTTCTCTTCCTGTTTCCTCTTATGGCTTGTAATTGTTTACTGATATCTAAGCATCTGAATATGTTTATGAATATGTTCTTATGGTCAATTTCTCTCTCACACCTACTGTTTTTATTTTTACAGCACTTCTTTGATATCTGGTTCTACTTTTTTGAAGTCTTTAAAATGTCCCAGCTTATATTATGAAAATCATGCCAAGGATTCACTAATGGGAGGCAGATTTTCTACAGAAGTTAGTGTACAGAGAGGTTGTATTACTCCATCAAAGGGGTGCTGATGCAAAGTACCAGAACTCTGTTATGTTTTACAAATGGTATCTATTTGTGGTAGGAGCATTATAGTCACAAAGCCCTAAAGAGCCCAACTCAAGGAACAATAAAAAGTACTTTCTCAACCAAAGCCATTGGCTACATGTTGGAGGATGATGCCAGTGATGTCTGCAAGAGTTCAGCCTTCCTTCTTCCTCTTTAGGCCCTGTAGTTCCAGCTTCTTCCAATCTCAGCTGTAGGCTAGTATAGGGCTCATCACTCTCCCTGGAGCTTGTTTCTCTCTGGGCTCAGTTGCAGCTGTAAACTATCAGGTTCATGTCTCTTCTGGGGCCTCTGCTGTGTCTACAGAGCTGTCTCTATTCCTCTGTGTTCTTCTCCTGTGTATTTACTTCCTGGGGCTCCAACATCAAGAACTATAACTCTCTCTTCTGCCATGTCATTTTCTCTGTGAGTGCCCAACCACCAAGAGGGTGGGGACTCAATGTCCTACTTATGTGCCTGAATCAAAGCCTTGATCATAATTTAATCAAGAAAAAGTGAAACCTCTGCATCTAATACAATCTAAAATGCCCAGAGGAAGAGATCAGTTTAAAAACGTAATCCAATATCTACTTTTGTAATTCATAAACAATACCAAACTGCTACAGAGGTCAAAAGCAGTATTTGTCCTTGCAATTTCCAGGTAAGCCAGCAGATGGTGCTTATCAGCACAACTTTTCACAGAGGTGAAGATCTGCTTTCCTTTTTTTTGTCTGACCAGAGCCATGACACAAAGCAGGCTTTCCTGGCTGAATTCACTGAATAAAAGTCCCTGACCCACCCACCCTTTTTTCTTATAACAGCTGTCAGAAAGGAAGATCTGCTCCTGTCTCTGTTAGCTGCAATGTGCTTAATATCTCCAGGGTGGTGAATAGGAGCCCTTCCCATCCAACACAGTGGATTGGTAACTCACATTTGTTGCTTCAGGCTCTTCACCTCTCTGTCCTTCAAACTCCTGGGAGTTATGAAACAATATCCTCATCCACTGACACCCAAAGCAGGTCCCTAAGACAGATCTTGGCTCTCTCTTTTTTTAAAGAGTTGGCCCTGCCTGACTAATCTAAATTCATATTCCACATTTTATAAGTAGGAACTTTTGATGAGGTTACTAAACTTAAGATGTGGCCCATCTCAATCAGAATGGGTTTCCTATTATTGGTGACCTTTTTAAGTGGAATGAAATTCACACATAAAGAGAGAAAGCAATGGAAAGCAAGAAGAAGAAGGTCAAGGGAACCTGGAAGATGAGGAAGAGGCCAGGAGGGGCCACCATGTGCATTGCCATGTGACAGAGGAGCCCAGGACCAAGGATTAACAGCAGCCAACCCCAGAATACCAGACTTCAGAAAAAAGCACTGTCTTCATGATGCTAAATTTGGACTTTTCCCAAACTCAAACTGTAGGCTAATAAATCCTCATTAAGCCAACGCATAGTATAGTATTTTTTGAACTGCCAAAGAGAACTAAAACACAAAGCTTGCAATATCCAACAAAACAGAATATATCTGATGAAATGGTTGTGTGAGGATGATATTCAGGTCTGTACTTAATAAAAAACAGAATAGCATCCTGGTTAAAATTATATAGTTATAGAACCCAACCCTACAAGTTAGCAACTGAATGACCTAAGATATTTTCCTTAATCTCTGTATGCCTCATTTTTTTCCAATGGAAAATAAATGGAGATAATGGTAGTTGCCTTGCAAAGTTCATGTGTGACATGATTGAGAAAATCCATGTGAATCATTTAGAGCAACAACCTGGCCATCATCATCACCAGCATAGCAATCACCATCATGATCATTGTCCCAAACCCAGGAAAAGCTGTTGTTTTTTTCAATCCAATTTTACTAGAAAGAAAATTCAGAAAAGCATCTTGGTGGTAAGGAAAGGGATACTTCTGCAGTAGCAACAATAGATTAAGAGGTAACTAATAACCTTAAGATAGACTAAAGTGCACTAAATGATTTTATATGCTTTAGTAGGTAATTAAGTCATGGATATTTTAGACATTTAACATTTTGGAGTCATTTTTATACTGAACATTTTGCAAAGGTCAACTTCCATCCCTGTTTTTCAGACTGCAAATAGGATTCAGGGTGGCAGGTAACAGAGAGTAAAACACAGACATAAGGGGTTCATTGTTGATGGAGATTTGGAGTTGGAATCTACACAATTAATCCTGAAGAAAGGAAGAAGTTTATCACAGTGAGATCAGACAAGTAGGTGGATGAAATTTTGAATCTGCCTTGTGCAGATGAAGTATTTAGGACAGTGGAGAAAATGTGAGCTTAGGAAACAACCATTAAAATGAAACACAGGAAAAAAAACAACAAACAATAATAAAGGCATATTCTAAAATGTGCTCTCCAGAGTAAGAAAGAATATGCAGCAATGGAATATCACAGAAAACCTGATACTCTATGTTCAGCTCACAGAAACTGACAGAGAAAGTACGTACCACATATGGAGCCATAGACACATCCACTGAGCCACAATTCAGGTTAAATCTGCACCCAAGATTCATAGGGCAGATTCATTATGGACTCATAGAGTAGAGGATGGATGATAGCAGCATGGTGGTCAAAAGACAAAATTGGAAGCAGAACATAGTCTGTATCAGCAAAAAATGTAACAAAAGACACATATGAGGCAATCCTAAAAAAGAGATGGACTGGGTGTCTGTAAGAGAGTTCCTGAAGAATTGGGTATAGTAACAGAAATAAAGCAGATATCAATTAAAGACAAATTCTTCAGGGAGAATACATGGGGACATGGAGATGCTGATCAAGGGTGGTGAGGGGGATAATAAAAAGATTCCCTGTAAGTACTATCAAATAAATTAGGAGGAATAGTGTGCTGCACAGTCTCTGTAGCAACTAATCAGAGGAAATCCCATGAACAAGAATTTTGATTGTCATTTTTGTAAATTTATCAGACATACTGATGAATGTGGAAACATAAGAAGAGTAATAACTGCTTCATTTATATGCTTCCTTGGAATCTTCCTCTTTTCTCTATCTTTGTTTCTAGTTTACTCTGAGGATCATTTTCAGACCATCAGATTGTCTCAGGAAAATTCACATCTTGCAAACTATATTCTTTCAGTGTACCCTAAGTAAATTATAGTAAGATAGTCATTAATACATTAAGAGTGTATGATAGCTGACAACTTATGCATAAAATAGAAAATATTTACCTCATCTGTTCAAAAATAGGGTTTCCTCTGTCTTTTATATATATGATTGAATTAAGCAGAAACATTATGAACAGATTGGAGAAGTTATTCACTGTTAACAATACCTGAAATTTGTTTTAGTTCCCTTTATATATTTGAATAAGAAGTATTAGAATTCCAGATATCATTCTGTACACTATTCTGTACTAACTTTCCGTACACTAACTTTCTGTACACTATTATAACTTAGATAATGAGATTGCCTGGGGGGATGGAGGTTGACCTTAAGACTCTCTATGTGAGCTTGGTCTGAGATATTGATATTGCATGTGATAATAACATGCATCTTTCAAATACGCAAGATCATAACTAGATGATTGACATTTTTAGAGGCTTCAAGTTTAGTAGATCATCTGTAAACCCTCTTTGAAGAGTGTAAAATATTAGAAGTATTATGCATTCTACCATTTCCATAATAATTGTTCAGAAATAGATTGATTTGAATATAGTTTAATTCCTGTATTTTCCAAATTTTCTAAAATTGTATTAAAAAGGGAGTAAAATCTTGATTAGAAAAGAAAAACATAATCTATCAAACCAAGTTAAAATAAAATAGCCAATGTTTTATTTTCCTGAAGAATAGTGGAATGCAAGTGGTGAAATAAATTTACCTTCTAAATCATATCAGGAGAGCTACATTGGGCAGATTAATGGCATATGGTTCCTTAGAATAGATACATATAGATTTGGGAACATTTGCTTACCTAATCCATATATACAGCCTAATTTCAGTTGTCCATTCTTTAAAATTGTGTGAAACCAAATGCCAACAATGAAGCTGTTAAAGTCACTTTCTCATACAGGAAAAGTCTGTGAGACTTGGGTCATTTCCTCAAAAAGATGAACATTCTTGCTGTTACTCATGGATTCTTGCAGTCATGCAAGTTTGCTGAATTAGTCTTTTTCTCCACTGGCAAGCAGAAGTTGAAAGGATATTTACATAGATCATGAACTTTTGTACTAACTTGCAATTGACTAATTAAAATGAAAGCTAATTAAGTGTTCTGGTCAGGAATCTGAGAAGGGAGTTCATTTCCTGAAAGATACAACCCTCAGGGACAATGAGGCTTTTAAGCACTAATAATCAGGTCCATAGTTGGGTAATTTGCATTCACAGTGGGGTTTACTATCACTTTGGAGAGCATGCAGCTTAACATGATCCTGAAGAAAAGGCACAAAATATTCAAGTAAAGTTTAGAAATAATTTGTGAAGGTGAGTCAGGGGAGTCATTCACTCATCAGGACACAGGCTCTGAGATATGGCTGACTGTGACAGCTATGACCTAAGACTCCTCCTCCAGGGCTGACATGGCCAGGCTCATCTGGGATGGACTTAACATGATCTGTGCTGTCATGACGTGGCTGGGTGTTGTCTATGCAGGCTTTGTGGTAATATTTGATATGTTGCTACCTTCCAAAGCCTCTTTGTACTCTTTGGTCAATGGAGTCATTTTTAAGTGCTTAGCATTACTTACCCTGTCTTCTCAAATGTGGAGGATGCTCACTGACTCTGGGACAGTACACACAGGAAATGCTGTAAAGAATACTTGGAAAGTTTGCTGCTGAAACCTGACAGAGCCATTTACAATTTCCCAAATTGCCACTGCACCATATTTGAGCATGATCACTACAGCAGAATTTGCAAAAGATGTATTTGAAAAATTAAACATCACTCCTGTGTGTGAATTATTGTGTGGGAGAATATAATCAGAGGTATTCAGTGCACTTTACTTATATATAATTCTGTCTTCCTCCATGCTCTAATTTTCTGTGCTTTTCAGTTTATTTGATGTGTCAGAGAACACCAGATTGAAGTGGTTTTTCACCAGCAATAACTGTAGTCCTGTTGATCTCCTTGTGCTTTGAGGTTCTTCTGTTTTTCCCTTTCACTGAAGTTGTGATTGGCACCCAGATCCAATCAATATGCAATGATAGAATGGACAATGAGAGATTGAAAAGTGAGGGGCCAACATGGGACTGGAGGCTGTAGTGGGAAGAGATGGAGTCTATCTTTGGGAGGCCCCTTCACTCCTCTGAAAGAAACCATTAGTAGGATTCAGATTTAGGTGACTGCAAATGTGAACCAGGAAAGGAGGCCTGGGGTTCCGTTCTCATCATGCTGGAACTTGTTGATGGACTTTATTTGGGGCCTGAAAGCGTATCAATGTCTCAGATGTGGCCAATAAGGTAAACTGAAACTACAGAAACCAAATGCTTCCAGGAAGCAGAGCTCTATATATTAATCATCAGAGATGGCAGATTTTCCAAACTAATAACTGGATGATGCTATAATCAGTTTTCAACTAGATAACTAACAAAGGGAAGCCAAATGCCATTATGTTCTTGCAGAGTTAATACTTTGCATTTTATAAGAAATTGTTTGGTATATTTATGGGTTATTAAAATCCTGTGTAGTGAGTTGTGTTTTTCAACCATGAAGAAAAAAAAAAATCAATGGTTTGAATAAGAATTCTCAGATTAGTGTTTCAGGGAACTCCTGTTTACTTGTTATTCATTAGTGCAGGGGTCTTAACCTTTTTTCCCCCATGACTTCTTTTCCAGTCAGGTGAAAACTGTGGACCCCTCAATAAGTCCACACTGTACTCTGTATTATTTAATAAATGTGTCACACAAGCACCATCACATCCCCACAAGAATAATGTTTTATTGAATTTCAATTCACTCTCACGGACCCCTTCTTAAGAACCCCTGCATTAGTGCTTTCCATTAAATAAAAAGGGGGATTTGCTTAGAAGTACATTTTGGTCTTGATTAGCTTTTACACTTAATTTGCATTTAAGTTGCAAAAAATATAGGCACTGAACAACAGAGAAATTTCCAATTTCCAGGTACATTCCCAAGTGCCCCCAGAGAGATGTCACTTGACTATTTCAGCATGTTTTCTGTCTGTGTGTTTTTAAATTAGCAGTGTTGTTTAGAATATAATATTTAATGGCTGTGTAAAACAAACAAGCTAAGTTTTAGAAACCAATGTTTAAGAGATGAGGGGATACCTTCTATGACATCCTCTTCTGGTGGGGGTTACATGAATGTATTGCAGATTGAATGATATCTTGATCCAAAGAACAGTGATTTATTTAGGGTCATTTGTTGCCCTCCTGTTTTAATTTCTCAAATCTCAAGAGCATTAGGACCTTAGCTCTGATTTTGTTGTTATTCCAGGCAAATTAGCAGTGTATAGGAGAAGAGTGAAATTTCATAATGGCCTAGCACTTTGTGAATCTTTATGCTCTAAGTTGATGTGCAGGAGGGAGGTAGGCACAGCCAAGAGTAAAATACAAGTGGCAATCAGTTGTATGGTTTTTGACATCTTAAGATCATATGGGGCCTATGAGCAACAAGTCCTGTAGCAGGAGCAACTCTTTCTACCTCAATTACAGGTGACAGTAGGAGACAGTTATGAAAACACTGAAGCAGAGGGGAATGTCCCTAATGACAACAGCTGGTTTGATTTTTGGATTCCATTGCTTTGTTTTTCTGCACAAGTCTCACTAATAAAATAGGAACCTTGGTCAGGGCTTAAAATAATGCCAGAAAATAAGCAGCTCCCCTGTTTGAGAACTTTCCTTTAAACATTCCTGGTTGGTACATTTTTTTCCAGTTGTATAAAGAACGAGTCTATAATAACTTCTGAACAGTTTCCTTTATATTCATGCCCCATTGTGAGAAGAGATGGTATTTCCCTCCCATTCATTATGCCTTCCAGTTTATCTTTGACATTAAAAACTATATATTAATCATTCTGGACTCTAAACTAATCAGGGCTTATACCACTGTCAAAGGAATATCACAAAAGACTTAGCGATTAAACAGTCAATGACCAAGTGAACAAAACTTTGTGATGTTTACAAATGGAATCAGTCACTGCAGAACCATGTGAGCTATGTTTTAACTGCTAGCAGGGGTTCTTAAAAAGGGATGCCTGTGCTTAAATTGAAATTAAAAAAAACAAAACAAAACATTATTCTTGTGAGGATGCATTGGTGAGGGTGTGATATATTTATTAAATAATACACAGTATAGTGTGTATTTAATAAGGGGTCCATGGTTTTCACCTGACTGACAAATGGGGCCATGGAACAAAAAAGTTTAAGAACCCTGGAGCCATGTTACCATAGGCTTCATGACTTCATTTCTTCTTACCAATGCATAATATTCTATCATGTATACACCACACTTTATCCGTTTGTCTGTTGATGGACACTTGGATTGTTTCCAAATTTTGACAATTGTGTGTAACCTTGCTATGGACATTGGTGTCAGATGTTTATTCATGTTACTGCATTCTGTTCTTCTGGGTGTATTTTTAGTAATGGTATTTCTTGTCACATGGCAAGTCCATATTCAACTTCTTGAGTAATGGACAAACAGTTCTCCATGGTGGCTGTACCATTCTACATTCCCCTCAAAAGTGAATAAGTGTTCCTGTCTCTCCACATCCTCTTCAACACTTACAAGTTTTGGCTTTTTAATCATGGCCAGCCTGATAGGTGTGAAATGATATCTCATTGTAGTTTTAATTTGCATTTCCCTGTTGGCTAATTATGTGGACCATTTTTTCTTATGCTACATGGCCTTTTCTTTATCTTCCTTGAGGAGAAATCTGTTCAAGCCTTTGGCCAATTTATAATTTTTTTGCCAATCTATTATTAAGTTAAAGGATCCTTTTTATATATCAATATTTATCCTTCATTGGATTTGTAGTTGCAAATATTTTCTCTAATGTGTTGGTTGTCTTTTTTTAAAATAAATATTTAAAAAATTTTAAAGATACTTAGATTACATAAATATTACACCAAAATTATAGGGATTCCCATATGCCCTACCTCCCACACCTCCCACAATCTCCCACATAAACATCCTTCATTAGAGTGACACATCACCTACAATGGATACACATATCCTGGGGCTTTGCCATTAAGCATGGGCTATAGTTCACATTGTAGACCCTACTGTCTCCCATATGGTTCTGCATGTTATATGATGATATAAAATGCCTTATATGTGTCATTGCAATGGCACTCAGGATAATTCCCAAGTCCTAGAATAGCCCCCGTATTACAACTGCTTTTCCCTCTCCCTGCCCCTACAGCATCCAGTGGCCGCTGGCTCCACATTAATGGTCTAATTTCTTCCATTGCTTGAATCACAATATATCTATAACAGAATACCAGTAAGTCCACTCTAATTCATAGCTCTTCCCCCAATTCTGAGTAGTCTGGGATGGTGATGTCCACTCCACCTCCAATTGAGAGGGGGCTTATAGCCCATGGATAAGATGGATGGGATAATCCTACCTGCAGCTGCAGACTCTCCCGATTCCCTGGGATGGCTGTTGTCCATCATCATCTCCCTGCCCTGTGTCCTGGGTGAGTCCATTGAGCTGTAGAGTATGAGTTGCAGCTCCACCAAGATTCTGGGCCCAGCTGGCACATGGACAGCCCAAAGACTTGAGTCTCTGGGTGTTCACCTAGAAACTCCAGCACCATGTGTAGGTTTGAATAGAAGGGAAAGATGAAACATGTGAAGGGAAGACAAAGCTGAGTTGAACTCTGTTACTCTCAGGAGCACATATTTCAAAGCCCACTGCTAAGGCACCAAACTCCGGAGCTATCCACACTGACATAGGACCTGTGTGTCTCCAGATCCCTCAGGGCCCCCAATATTTGGGGAGATATCCACTTTGGAAGCCTATGAGGTCCTACTGAGATGTGCATAAACATTATCTCTGGGATAACCTCCCAACTCACTTTAAGTCTCTTAGCCATGTGAACTCATTTGTCTTCTCTTTTCCCCTTTTTATTTGAGGTCTTTTTCCAGTCATATTGACAGTTGGCACTTGGTAGTAATCCCTTGGTGCCAGGGAAGCTCATCCCTGGGAGTCATGTCCCATGCTGGGAGGGAGGAAATACATTCATATGCTGAGTTTGCCTTAGAGAGAGGCCACATTTGTGCAACAAGGAGGCTCTCAGAAGTCAACACTTAGGCACTCCATAACAATAGGCTAAGTTTCAACTTCAAGAGCAAAGACTTATAAGGCTAGTCATCAATAACAAGAGCCTATCAGTGGACTATCCTCCTTTGCCAGACACTGCCCCTACACTTGGGGGACTGTTGCTGCTCCCTTGGATAATGTGGAAGAGCTCTCCAGGATGGGAATTCAGTTTACTCTCTTTCATTGAGTGATACTCCACCCATTGTGACCATGCCTCATTAATATTTGAATAATTTTATATACCTTTCATGTATGTTCAGGTGAACTTCCTCCCATCCACCCCCATCCCTGTCAATCCCCCACCAATGATCTTCTCCCATTCCAGTTGTAACCGTTTTGTGATCCAAAGCTTCTTTAAAGAAGAAGCAAATAAAATAGCCAAATACAATTAATAGGGAAATGAAATAATAATGACAATTTTAAATGTAAGAGAAAATACAGGTCACTTGCCCATTTTTTAAATGGGTTGCCTGACTTTATTTTTGAGGTGTAGGATTTCTCAATATATTCAGGTTATTAGGCTTCTAATCAGATATACGGTTGCCAAATATTTTCTCCCATTGGGTAGGCAGCCTTTTTATTTTCTTGATAATGTGATTTGAGGTGCAAAAGTTTTTAATTTTGAGGAGATCCCATTTATCTATTTTTTCTTTTGCTTCTCGTTCTTTGGGTATGAAGTTGATGAAACCATTTTCTGTTACAAGATCCTGTAGATGTTTCCCTACATTATTTTCCAAGATCTTTATGGTGTTGGCACTCATATTTAGATCTTTGATCCATCTTGAGTTGATTTTTGTATAAGGTGTGAGATAGTGTTCCTCTCTCATTCTTTTGGATATGGATATCCAGTTCTCCAAGCACCACTTGTTGAAGAAGCAATTCTCTCCCAACTGAGTGGGCTTGGTGGCCTTGTCGAATATCAGATGACTATATATGTGAGGATCTACATCAGAACTCTCAATTTAGTTCTATTGGTCAGTATGTCTATCCTTGTGCCAATACTGTGCAGTTTTGACCACTGTAGCTTTGTAGTATGTTTTAAAGTCAGGTAGTGTGATACCTCCAACTTCATTTTGCTTTTTCAATATGTCTTTGGCGATTTGGGTCCTCTTACCCTTCCAAATAAATATTGTAGTTCATTTTTCCAATTCATTAAAATATACAGTGTTGATTTTTGTTAAGATTGCATTAAATCTATAGATTAGTTTGGGTAGGATAGACATCTTGATGATATTTAGTCTTCCTATCCATGAACACGGAATATTATTCCATTTGTTTAATTCTTCTTTGATTTCCTTTATTAGTGTTGTGTAGTTTTCTGCATACACATCCTTTACATCTTTAGTTAAATTCATTCCTAGATATTTGTTTATTTTAGTTACTATTGTAAATGGTATTTTTTTCTTCATACCTCCTCAGATTGCTCTTTATTGGTGTACAGAAATGCTATTCATTTTTGAGCATTGATCTTATAGCCTGTGAAATTACTGCACTCCTTTATAAGTTCTAGAAATGTGTTCCTATATTTCTTAGGGCTTTCTACATATAAGATCATGTTGTCTGTAAATAATGAAATTTTTACTTCTTCGTTACCAATTTGGATGCCTTTTATACCTTTTACTTGCCTCAGTGCTCGAGCAAGTACTTCAAAGACAATGTTAAATTGGAGTGGTGATAGTGGACATCCTTGTCTTCTTCCTGATCTCAGAGGGATGGATTTTAAGATTTCACCATTGAAGATGATGTTAGCTTTGGGTTTTACGTATATACCCTTTATCATATTCAGAAAACTTCTTTCTATTCCAATATTTTGTGGTGTTTTTATCAGGAAAGTGTGCTATATTTTGTTGAATTATGTTTCTGCATCTACAGAAATGATCATGTGATTTTTTTTCCCTTTAATTTGTTTACGTGGTTTATTACATTGATTGATTTTCTTATGTTGAACCATCCTTGCACATCCAGGATGTAACTCACTTGGTCATGGTGTATAATTCTTTTGATATGTTGTTGAATGTGATTAGCAAGTATTTTGTTGAGGATTTTAGCATCTAGGTTCATTAGAGAGATTGGTCTTTAATTTTCATTTCTTGTGGTATCTTTGTTTGGCTTTGGTATTAGGGTAATGTTGGCATCATAGCATGAGTTACATAATGTTCTTTCTACTTATATGTTTTGGAAGACCTGAAGCAGGATTGTTGTTAGCTCTTTCTGGAATATTTAGTAGAATTCACCTGTGAAGCCACCTGGTCCTGGGCTCTTCTTAGTTGGGAGGTTTTTGATGACTCACTCTATCTCTTTACTTGTAATTAGACTGGTGAGTTCATCAATTTCTTCTTTCATCAATGTAGGCTGATTGCGAGTTTCTAGGAATTTGTTCATTTCCACTAAATTATCATTCTTGTTGGCATACAATTTTTCAAAGTATCCTCTTATGATCATCTTTATTTCTGTGGGGCAGTAATGATATCCCCTTCCTCATTCCTTATTTTGTGTATTTGCATCTGCTCTCTCTTTTTCTTTGTTAGTCTGGTTAAGGATTTGTCAATGTTATTGATCTTCTTGAAGAATCAGTGATGTCTATGTTTTTCCCTGTCCTACATTATCAGCTGGATGTTAGATATCTTGGTGAACCAATACTCTTAGAGGAGCCAAGATTAGAACTAGGGATTTCATATATTCAAGACAGAAATTCCTTCACTGAGATAACTTACTAATTGGGTCAGTTAGCTCTTCAGCAAGCTATGTAGACACTTTCTTCTGTGAAGGTTTTACTCTCCTGTAGCAGCAGGATTCAGCATGATGTATGAGCAGATCCCCCCTCCCCTCTTCTGGTCAGGTTGTGTTCCCTTTTGAAATTCAATTGGGACCCTGATGACTGAGTTTACCTCACTGAAATGGTTAACAAGCCTCTTTTATACTAACCCCTCTTCCCAGGGGACCCTAAGTAGGCTTATGTAAACCCTCTCTCAAGCCAAGCCACTATATCCAAGGGCAGTTAGGTAAATCAGGCTTCCTTAGCAGATTCCCCTTTCCCCTCAGCCTGGTGCCACATCAAGCCAGCTGATGTGCTCCCCAAAACTCTAAAGGGGTCCAGAAAATCAAGTTCACTGGACCAAAATGATTTACAAGCCTCTTCTAGACCACCCCTTCATCCCAAGTTACCCCAAACAGGCTTGTGGAAACTTATCAAACATTTCTCACTCCCTGACCCCCCCCAGAGGAGCTGAAACTCTGATAGTCCTCAGCACAGAACTATAAAATTGGCTGAGTCTGCCCTCTCTCAAGCCAAGCCTCCGTATCCCAGGGCAGCTAGGTAAATCAGGCTTCCTCAGCAGACTCACCTCTCCCCTCAGCCTGGCTCCACTTCAAGCCAGCTGGTGTGCTCCCCAAAGCTCCAAGGAGGTCCAGGCAACAAAACCCCCAGAAAGAAAACCCATCTCCACCCTCTGTCTGAACCTTCCCATTCTTGGAGAATGCTCCCTCTCACTGGGTTGCTGGTGGGAGTCAGGGTTCGCCCAAATCCTTTGCCCTGAGAGTGGGGTTTAACTGTCCACATCTGCAATTTCCAGCTCTGGAAAAACTCAGAGTTTTATCTTGAGCATTCCACCTCCCTGCCCAGCTCCCTCCAGATCGATGTCCCAAATGCTCTCACTCTGTGGGCTCCCAGAACAGACCTGGGCAAGATCCTTTCCTGAATCAGCCATCTTCTGTGAGAGAGATGGTGAGTGCCCACTTAAACCGATGCCATCTTACCCTCCAACTCTAATTAAATAATGGAAAATGACAAATTTTGGTAAGGATATTGAGAAATTTGAATACTTGTACAATTTCGGTGGGAATCTAAAGTGGTTAACTATTGAGGAAAACAGTTCAGCATTTTATCAAAAAGCTAAACTAATAATTGCCATATGATCTGGGACTTCCACAACTGGGTATATATCCAAAAAATTGCAAACAGGGACTCATATACTTGTATAACAAAGTTTATTGAAGCATTATATGCAATAGCCAAAATCTGTAAATAATGAATGTCCATCAATAGGTGAATAAACAAAATGTGCCATAGACATATTAGAGACTGCTATTCATCAATAAAAAGGAATGAAGCTTGTTAAATGCTCATTATAAAGGGACTTTGAAAAGATTATACTAAATGAAATAATCCAGACACAAAGGACAATTATTGTATGATTTCACATATTTGAAATATCTAGCATAAATTCATTCATAGGAACAGAAAATAGATTAGTGGTTACCAGGGGATGTCAGAAGGGGGTGATGGGAATTATATTTTAATGGGGACAGAGTTCTATCTAAAATGATGAAAAAGTTTTAGTAATATAGACTCATGAGTGCAGCACACTTTGTATATGAAATTAATGTCCTTGAATTGTAATACTTAAAAATGCATATATGACAAATAAAAAAATAAGCAAAAATAATGAAATTGAGAATACAATTCCATTTATATTAGCATAAAAGTGATTTGAGAGTTTAGAAATAATCACATGCATTCATGTTCAATTGTTCTCAACAGGGGGCCTAAGACAAATCAGTTGGGAAAATAATAGATTTATTTTCAACAAATGGTGCTGGAGCAACTGGATATCTAAATGCAAGCAAATAAAACTGTTCTTTGATGTCAAATCACACCCAAAAATTAACTGAAAGTGGATTATAACCCTAAAGATAAAGGATACAAATATAAAATCCTAGAAAAATTGTAAGAGTGATATCTCATGACCATTTATTAAGCCAGCCATTCTTAGATATAATAGCAAAAGCAGAAGCAACAATAAAAAATGTAAGTATTAGAGTCCATCAAAAATAAAACTTTCATCGTCAATTGACACTATTGAGAAAGTGACAAACAACTTCCTGAATGGAAGAACGTATTTGCAGGTCATATGTGATATGCAATTTCATTCTAGAATATAATGACATGGAACTTACATATGAAATATACAAAATTTCTCTTGCAGCTCAATGATAAAATTTAAATAACCCAACCAAAATTTAGGAAACAATGAAAAGGAATATCAAAAAAAGAAATGACCAATAAAAATATCAAAAAATTCTCAACTTCATTCCTCATTAGGCAAATGCAAATCAAAACCACAATGAGGTATTGCTTCACACTCACTAGAATGGCTTTAATAATAAAAGACAATATCAAGTGTCAGTGAGAATGTGGAGAAATTAGATACTCTTTCATGGGTGATATGGATGTAACATGACTCAGTAATTTTTACAAATAGTTTTGCATTCCCTTGATATGTTAAATACAGAGTTACAGTATGACCCAGCAATTCATTTCTAGGTATACACCAAAAAGAATGAAAATATATGTCCACCCAGTAAAAGAGACATGAATATTAACAGTAATTTACATAATAAACAAAAAACTTGAAAAACTCAAATGTCCATTTAGTTATGAATGGTAAATACAATTTGGAATATCTGTAAAATGTAATATTATTTGGCAACGAAAAACTAAAATTCTAACACATACTACAACATATTGAACCTTGAAAGCATTATGCTAACAGAATGAAACCAGTCTCAAAATATTTCAACATTCAATTTATTTGAAGCATACAGAATATGAAAATTTATAGGCTTAGAAATTGGATTAGTGTTTGATAAGGACTGAGGTGGAGAAGTAGCAACTGCTAATAGTTTTGGTGTTTCCTTTCGGGTTGAGGTAGATGTTCTAAACTTAGATACTGATGATGTTTTCAGAAATCTGTGGATATAGTGAACATCATCAAATAGAATGTTTTAAATGGATAGATTCCATGGTATGGAAATATATCAGCAAATATAAGAAAATAGTAGCAGAAAAGCAGAGGGAAAAATGGAAGGACATAGAGAATATATACAGTCTAAAACAAGGAAGAATATATGAAAATGCTGCAATTCTCTTTAATGCAAATTGCCATCTGTCAATGTTGTTTATAATGCTTTCCTCAAATCTTCCATTTGTTCACACACAAACAGGTATCAGTTGTTGGGGAAAACTTTATTAGTGGAATACAAGCCCTCATTAGGAAAATGTATTAATATATAATGCTCTTTTCTGTGTAAGCTTTTTGTGGCTTTCTGCTCGTTTTTTCATGCTACATCAGAATAAGAGGAGATGCTTCAGAAGATCTCCCTAAGTTATACATACACTTGATTCCATTGTGTAACAACACGTCTATTTTCACTTGATAAATGGAATCAATCATCAAAACTAGTACATATTAAAACTTTATTTTGGTTCAGAAGCATGGCACTCAAACTGAAAAAAAATGGCAATCCTAATTTTATACCTAAATTCTACTATATATATTCTTTATGTGGAGAAAATCCTACGGGTAGGAAAGCTCTATTAAACAGTGTCCAAGGTAATGAATTTAAGAGAAAAGAATTACATTTCTGAATTGGCTAAAATGAGAAGCATAATCTAATACCTACATAAACTTGAATTTATGAAATTATACAGCATGTTTAGATGGGAAATAAGGAGATATCTATTTTAAGTCACGTTGGTTTTTCACTGATTTTTGGACAACAGAACATGGAAAATATATAAAATAATGCAAAATATAATTTAATGATACATAATATGATTAAAGACTCATAAAAAAATTAAGGGGAATATACTAACAAAATATTGAGGAAAACAATAATTGCTTTTATATACACTATAAAAACCAATACTTTCACATTTATAAAATCACTAGATACTTACATACTTCAATTTCTCATCAATCTTATTTGAACTTCTTAAAGAAGAAGAAATAAGATAAATCCCATAAATGGATTCATGATAATCCATAGAAAATACCATGCTTTTAAACTAAATATTAACCCAATACCTATAGTGTAATAAAAGTAAACTGAGGTCTTTATATCCTTGGCTGCCACATGAAATTTTAAAAAGGCTTGTGCCATTAATCTTATTAATATAGTTAAAAGAAAATGAAGTCCTAATAAAACTCTTATGAGATCACCAGCTGCTAGGATCACTGAAGCATTGTACTAAAGATGTCCTTAATATCTATTGTGTTATTCTCCAGTAATTTTTTTTTTCTTTTTGCTAGGTGATGCTTTATAATTGACTCAGATATTATCTCTGAAACAGAAAAAAATATGAAATTATTATTTTGGAAAGTGAAGATTAGGCACTGCTGGAATGTTGTCCCTGAGAAAAAGAACAAATAAGTTCAGCCATTATAATCACATCTGTCTGCACAAACTTTCTGAACTTCAGCACAGAAAACAGGAACCCACAAAAGCAGGAAAGTCTCAATGGTTTGTGGAGACAAAGATCAGTATTTGAGGCCATTGACATGACTGGAATTTGGAAGGTAAAGTCTTGGATACATGAGAGTGGTGCAGCAGGGATCTCCAGATGTATGCCCTGGAGATCCACTGAGACTTGGACTGAAAATAAAATTGAACAAGTGTGCAACCAAACAAATTAAAATTGCATGGGAAATGGAAACCAATTCATAGAAACTCTGTATGTTCTCCAATCATGAAAAGAAAATATAAAAATATTTAAATCTAAGAAATATCAATGGAGAAATAAAAAAATGAGATTTTAGAATTGATAATCCAATCTAAAAAGAAAAATGTCATCCCCTTGACCTTTAAGACAGAGTAATATCATTACACAACTGAAGAACAAGAGATAAAGGTAAAAATGAGAAAAATCTCAATAAACTGTGAATCAATGTCACTATCAAAAGTATATAAATATTCAGACCTAGAATGGAAAATAGTAGGCATTTTTGAGAAGAAATAATGGCACAAATTTTCCAAACTTTATGAAAATATAAATTCAAGATCCAGGAAGCTCAAAGTATCTCATAAAACTGTAAGTACCAGGAACCACATAAGGGCACATCACAATAAAAATAATTAAATAAATAAAGTGTTCAGAAAAATTGTACATTAAAAGCAGGGTCACAAAAACTAAAACTTTACTCAGTTCCTATGAGAAACAATGATAGGAAGAAGACAAAGAAATGTTTAAAGGGCCTCAAAGAGAAAAGTGTCAACTTAGAATTCTGTAACAAACACAAATATCCTTAAAGTCAGAGATGATTCAAAAATTTTGTACAGACTAAGAAAACTAAGGAGATCTGTGCCTATCTGACCCTCACTAAAGAAATGTTGAAGTTCTTAAGACAGAATGCAAATGATAAAATAATTCAGTGTCATATCTATTAAAACATGAATAAAATGGTAATGGTACATACTTGGATGAATATTAAGGATTTTTCTATTAGTTTTTTTCAATCTTTTAAAAGCATTATTTAATTTAAGGCAAAAATAATGTAGTGTTGAATTTATAGCCAAAAATACAAATATATGACAACAATATCAAGAATCCCAGTGACAGAAAATATGAGGTAATTAATACATTTTAAATGTAAAGTGGCAAAATATTATTTTATGATAGTGATAATTTAGGTACACTTCTTGGATAACAGAAAAAGCATATAAAATGCAGCAAAGAGGTGTGAATAAACAGTTGATAGTGGAAAAAATCAAATATTAAACATTTTTAATTCATGTCAAAGCAGTTAAGAAGGAAATATTTCAAACTACACTTGAATATCTGTGCATTAGCATATAAGTTAAACACACCTCAATTTAAAACATACAAATTTGTTCATGTTCTTCATTTGCTTAACAGTCCTCAAAAGGCTTCTCTTCAGCTTTAGGATGTAAATATCATAAGGGAAAAGAATTTCATCTGAATTCCTTTAAATCACCCCATGAAGGTATTTTCACTAAAGTAACACTTCTGGTCTTTTGTCTAATATTTTGCTCAGTCATTTGTGTAGAGACATAGAAATTTCACAAGTAACCTAATTGATTTATGAAGTATGTTCACATTTCTCATTGGATTTAAGTAACCTATTAATAAAAAAAATGAGAAACATGAACCTGGGGAATGAAAGTCTTTTCATCATTAAATATCGTGAGTTATTTCCAGAATGTGTGCCCTAGTAATGGAGTGCAAAGCATGTACAGAATTTAGATTCAGAATTTGATGGTTGTGTAGCATGAGCAGCAGCATGAGCAAAACAAATTGCACTAGTAATCTCATAAATACCTTACAATATGCATAAAGTTTCTGTATGAAAGCCCATAGTCCTATCAAGATTAATATTAACTAGAACTTTTGCTTCTCTTTATTTATAAAGAAAATGGATGATGTATCCATGTAATGTTTCACTCATTTCCTATTCTTACCATTGTGAAACATGGAGACATGAGGTAAAATATGTATCTTCAATGTTAACCAGAGTAGCAAACTAGGAATTCTTCCCAAACTGCTTCCCAAGGATGTTGAGACTATAATTAATTTTCCTTATCTCAAATCTTGTCTATGATTAATCTCTTAGTTTCAAAACTGTATAAAACTGTAAGAAAACCCTTTAATGGAGAGGTAGGTATGAGATTGATTAGATCTTCTGTCCTCCACCAGCATATAAAGTCTCTTTTCGATCCCAGCTTAGTTCCCTGTGTCTGTCTATTCTGCCATGCAATGCCATGCCAAGAGATGAGTCTGTGGACTATGTGGATCTCCTTCAGTTTGGCACCCCAGAAGGGACTGGCATCCTCATGAGAATGATGCTTCTCAGCAGATTCCTGGACCCCTGAGGGAGGACATTTGTAGGCTCCAATTCTATGGCCACTGGAGTGTTTTACTCAGGGAATTAGAACAGGTGTCTCTTGCTCCAAGCATCTTGGATCCTTAAGGAAGCAGTCTGAAAGGAAAACAGGATTTTTTCTGGGTGCTGTATGTGAGAATTCTATTGTCCTTATTCTCAGCAGCACAACTCCTGCCAAAACTGTGTAAATGTCACCCTTGGTTTTGGGCTTGGGTCATTAAAGGGAGCAGCCCTGGAGTAAGAAGGTGTTGGTGAGATTGATTGTCCAAGCCTTGGTTCTTGGTACTTGTTTGATTACATTTTAACTAGAATGGGAAATAAAGTAAAGCAAAAGGGAAGTGCAATCTCCTAGGTTGTATTTTTAAGCATTGGGGAAAATTTGCATATGAATCTATGACTAAAAAGAGAATAATCCTTCTCTGTAAGGAAATCTGGTCTCAATATGAATTAGAGGATGAACAAAAATGGCCACCCAAGAGCCCTTTGAATATAATACTATTTAAAATTAGACCCTTCTGTAGGCGATTATGTAAATGACATGAAATTCCTTATAGTCAATGCTTTATGACACCAGCCCAAAGTGAAAAACTTCAGAGGGAATATTTCAGACATGATGTATTGCCAGTTAGTCAAGCCCCAAGCTCTCAGTGTTCAAAAGCCAGAGATCACAAGGGCTCACTACTTCAGCCAGTTAAGGAATTGATTAATCAACCCTTTACTTCAAAGAAAGAGTAAACTCACTGTAAAAATGAGGGAAACAAAATCAGTAAACAAATTCTTCCTTTTTCTAATCCCATTGATGCTGATGAAGTTTGATATACCATCATTGTTTCAAATATTTCTAGGCTTGAATTTGCCACAGTACCGTACATCCTCATATCAAGGTTATGGAAACTAACCTGAGTTACCATTACTTCTTCCAGAAATGGTCTCTCCACCTTACACCCCAAGGTCTTTCTAGGGACCAGGAGGTCTAATCTTTTATTGATTCCCTCTGCTATTAGATGGTTTTGCTCAGGATTGTCCTTAAAAGTTTAGCAGGCCCCTGAGTACAAGGGCAGTGACTAGTGAAGGAGGATGGTTTTCCAATATATGACTATATCACCTTATTTTTATGCATTCATTGGTTCATGAACACCTGGGATGTTTCTGTCTTTTAGTAGTTGAGAATAACACTACTTTGAACTTTGGTGTGCAAATGTCTGTTCATATCCTTGTTTTCAGTTCTTCTGAATATATTACTAGTGCCAGGATTGCCCAGTCATATGGCAATTCTACATTGAGTTCACTGAGGAACCACTTCTGTCTTCCAATTTTTTCATTCATTGCTCATTCTTCATGAGTAAGATCTGGAAACCACCACTTACTACAAATGTTTAAAGATGTTACCTTACATTTTCTTCTTTGAGTTTTATATTTAAGTTGTTGATCCATTTTGAGTTAATTTTTGTATAAGATGTGAGATAGGAGTACTCTTTATTTTAGTTATTCAGTTTACCAAGCACCATTCACTGAACAGGCTGTTCTGACCCAGTTGAATGGTTTGACACCTTTGTCAAAAATCACTTGATCATCGATGTGGTGGTCCATTTATGAATTCTTGATTCAATTTCATTGGTCAATCTGTCTACTTTTATGCCAGAATCATGTTGCTTTTGCCAATGTAGCTAGATAATATTTTTTAAAGTGGGGAATGGAGATCTCCATCTTTGTGCTTCTGTTATTAACATATTATTGACTCTTCAGAGGACTTGACTCGTGCAGATGAATTTTATATTTGGCTTTTCCAATTCTACAAAGAAGGCTGTGGAGATTTTTTAACAAGATTGTATTAAATCTGTAGATTAGTTTGGGTAGAATTAACATTTTAATATTTAATTTTCCAGCATATCAACAAAGAATATCCTTCCATTTATCTAGATCATCTTTGGTTTCTTTTAGCCATGTTTTATATTTTCTGAATAGTTCCATTATCTCCTCGGTTAAGTTTATTCATAAATATTTGATCCTTTTAGTTGTTATTGTAAATGGATTTTTTTGCTAACTTCCTTTTCAGGTTGCTCATTAATAATGTATAGAAATGTTTTTTATTTTTTATTTTTGTTTTAATTTTGAATCCCACCACTTTCCTGAATGCATCTATTAAGTCTGGTAGTTTTATTATGGATCTTCAGGATTTTTTCCAAATAGTATTATATCATAAGCAAATAGCGAAAGTTTTATTTCTTCCTTTCATATTTGACTGCTTTACTTGCCTAATTGCCTTTGCTAGATCCTCTAGAACAATACTGTAAAACATTGGGGAGAGTGGGCACCCATGTCTTGTTCCCAATCTCAGGGGTAAGCTTTCAGTATTTCACCATTGAAAATAAGTTATCTTTGGGTTTTTTCAGATATGCATTTTATTGAAATGTTGAATTTTCCTCTTTCAGAGTGTTTTTATAAAGTAAGGATGTTGTTATTTGTCAAATGCCTTTTCTGCATCTATTTAGATGATCACATAATTTTTCTTGTTCAATTTATTTTTAAATTGTCCCAATCAAAGATGGCATTAGAATAGCTCTTGTAGGGCAACTCTCTTTCAAAATAGGGTGAAAACATAGAAGACATCTAAGGGAGATGCTTTTGGGACTTGAAGGCAAAGAGAGGGCCACACATATTGTCTCTTATGGACTGGGAAAAGAGAGATAAAGAGGCCAAAGGGAAAACATGAGTTGATGCTTCTGCAGCTGGTATTGCTGAACACCCCCCAACCACAAGGCAAAAAGCCTTGTTAAATCCTGTGGCTGAACAGCTAATGGAGAGAGGTAATGCCATGTTCCTCCTAGAAAGAAGGAAATTGTGGCTGAGGGTTGAGTGTGTTTTCTCTTCAGTGAATAACTAACATAAGTAGACTCTGGTTCAGAAAAGATAGTTATTGAAGATTGAGGCTTATTTTCTGTGGATGTATTTTCCAAGGAAAACATCTGCTGGCCAGCTGGAAAAGTGAAGGAAGAAATTCTTGTTCTCCCCTTTCTTTCCCAGGAACCATAGACCTGGTCTATGCACAATTAATGTCTCCTTTCCTCTGTTTTTGTAACGTAAACAGGGCAATATTGAAATTCTAGAAAAATAAAAAAATCAAAAATCTAAGAAGAGCTGTGGTATAAAAGCACTTAGCAAAAGACAAATTGATCAATAGAGTAAAATCACTAACATAATCAGATGCCTAGATATCAACAATAGCTAACAAGCCATACAAAGAAACAGGAAGATATGGCCCAGCCAAAGTAACAAACCAAGAATCCAGATGAGATAGAAGATTTCAGATCAATGATGTTCACACAAACCTCATTATTCAACTAAAGGAGATGAAGGAAAATATGAATAAAGAGACACTGAGAAAGCATAAAGAAAAATTTGAAATTCTGAAAAGAAATGTAACAGAACTAATGGAAATGAAAACAAAATGGATGAGAATATAAAAACATTAGAGGCATAAAACAACAGATTTGAAATGCCAGAAGTAGAAATAAGTGAAATTGAAGACAAAACATTTGAACTTGAAAAGATAGGAAAGCAGACAGAAAAAAGAATGCAAAATTGAAAAGTATCAAAGGAAATTGAATGTCAACATAGAATGTACAAACATACACTGTATAGGTGTCCCAGAAGGAGAAGAGTATGGAAAAGAGGCAGAAAGAACATTTTATGAAATAATGACAAAAACAAAAAACTTCATGAAAGACATGAATATTAATATTAAAGGAGTACTTCTGTGAAGATGGTGGACTAGAAAGACAAAAGACTCTCTTCTCCTCCAGAAAAATAGCTAGAAAAAAGGCTGAAACAGCCTATAAAAAGATTGTCAAGGGCTTAGGACACCAGGCAAAGGCTGGATACTGAGCAGAGGAGAGAGGGACAAAGGAGGGAAAGTGTGACTACAGAACTGTTAGTTGAAACCAGCAGGTGCTGCTGCTGGCACTCTCCCACACATTAAAGACAATTTAGAATTCTCAGGCATCTGGGCCTGTGGCTACAGACAAAGGGGCTCCAGGAATCTACCTTTCCAGGAAAGGGGAGAGAGAGTGACAAAGCCTAGCCTGACTCAGCTTCTGACCCACAAATTTGGTCTGCTATGTCCTACCAGCCCTTCCCGGCTGGCAGGTTCCACACCGTGGTTTGCCCTGGGATTCAGCACAGGACTGGACAAATCTAAACCTCTCAGTCTCCCTCTCTTCTAGCCAGACTGATTGTTGTGGATGTGCCTTCCCAGGAAATAGAGGGACACAGTTTAAGGCTGACAGCTTTTGATTCACAAATTTGGTCTGCTGTGTCCCAGGAGAAAGTCCAGGCCAAGTGGGGCTGCACCATTGTTTGCCTTGGGAGCCAGCAATGAGCTAAAGATATATGACCCTCTCAATCTCCTTCTCTACTAACCAGGAATGACTGTTGAGAACTCAGTGTGGAGTGCAAATATTTCCTAGCTGGGGAAAAGGGAGGGTGCTGCCAGAGAAGGCTGGAGAACTAACTCAGAGAAAATTTGAATTACAAAACTCTTAGCCTCCAGGCAGGAAGCTCTATCATATTGATCCAGTCTGTGTTGCAGCAAGTACACTCTGACCAGTCGTTGAACTGAGCACTGCCAAACAGCACCATCTGCTGGCAGATCAAGAAAGTGCATGTGAGAAAATTAAAAATAGGTAGGAAAGTTTTAATACAGCCTTTATAACCTGCCTCTCCAAGGTCCTAGGAGGTGAGTCTACAACCAATTACTGGGTCCAGTGCCCAGTTTTAAGCAATTAGTAGAGACAATCCTAACAATACTGGTTGAGCCAAGAATCAAAGAGCACTGGTAACACACAGGCTTCTGCCACTAAAACCCTGCAAAAGAGAAAGGAATTGAGCATTTGAGTAAACTACATCATAATCAGATACGTAGATATCAGCAAAACCTTTTGAGCCATACAAAGAAAATAGAATATATGGCCCCCCAAAAAGAATATATCAAAGCCCCAGAAGAAACACAGGATTTGAGAGAACTAATCAGGGAGATGCACAAAAATTTTCAAAGTCAAATTAATGTGTTGAAAGACTATATGGTTAAAGAGGTAAATGACATTGAGTGAGTGCAAAGAAAAATTTGAAATCCTCAATAGAAAAGTAACAGAGCTCATGGGAATAAAAGACAAAATAGGTGAGATAAAAATTACATTAGAGGCATACAACAGCAGATGCAAAATGACAGACGAAAGAATAAGTGGTACAGAAGATAGAACAGCTGAAATTGAAGAAAGAAAAGAACAGAGAGAAAAGAATGGAAAAAATGGAGCAGAGGTTCTAAAAGTTGAATGTCAACATGAAACACAACAGCATACATGGCATGAGAGTTCCAGAAGGAGAAGAGAAGGGAAAGGGACAGAAAGAGTGTTTGAGGAAATGAAATAATAACTGAAAATTTCCCAACTTTCACAAAAGAAATGAATTTACATGTTCAAGAAGTGCATCATACCACTACCAGAATAAATCCAAATAGACTTACTCCAAGACACATACTACTCAGAATGTCAAATGTCAAAGATGAAGGGAAAATTCTCAGAGCAACAAGGAAGAAGCAAACCATCATGTACAAGGGACACTGAGTAAGACTTAGAAGATTTCACTTGAGAAACCATGGAGGTGATGAGACAGTTGTATGATACAATTGGGATAGTGAAAGAGAAGAATTGCCAGCCAAGAATTCTTTATTCAGCAAAATTGTCCTTCAAATATGAAGATGAGTATAAAATATTCACAAACAAACAGAAACTAAGAGTTTGCAAAAAAGAATCCACCTTTGCAGGAAAAATTAAAGGAAGCCTTAGAACCTGAAATAAATGACAGGAGAGAGAGGCCTGGAGGAGGGTATAGAAAAATGAATAGCAGAAAGGATAAGCAAAAGAGTAAAAGAGCACAAAAATATGATATGACACATGAGAACCAAAGAATAAAATGCTGGAAATAAATTGTACATTTACAGTAATATCATGGAATGTGAATGGATTAAACTCACCAATCAAAATATACAGGCCAGCAGAATGAATGAAAAAAAATGAGCCATCCATATGCTGCTTAACAAGAAACCATCTTAGACCCAGGGATATGGAATGGCTGAAAATAAAACGTTGAGAAAAGATATTCCACACAAATAGTAACCACAAAAGACAAGGTGTAGCTATACTAATATCAGACAAAACAGGTTTTAAATGCATAAAATTTATAGAAGATACAGAAGGCCATTATATATTAATAAAAGGGATAATCGACCAGGAAGTTATAACAGTAATAAGTATCTAAGCACCCAACCAGGATGTCCCAAAATACATGAGACAATCTTTAGCAAATGTGAAGGGAAAATTAGACATCTCTACAATAATCATAGGAGACTTCAAAGCCCCACTCACATCATTAAATAGAACAACTAGACAGAAGATAAAAAAGGAGACAGAGAACATGAGCAATATAATAAACAAGTTAGACCTAACAGACATATACAGAACACTGCAGCCAAACTCAGTGGGTAATTCATTCTTCTCAAGTGCCCATGGATCTTTCTCCAGGATAGACCACATGTTAGGGCACAATGCAGCTCTCAATAAACATAAAAAGATTGAAATTACCTAAAACACTTTTTCAGATCATAATGGAATGGAACTGGAAATCAATAATAGACAAGGAAAAAGTAAACTTGCAATTGTGTGGAGGCTGATCAACACATTCCTAAATAATCAGTGGGTCAAAGAGAAATTGCAATTGAAACCAGTAAATATATAGAGACAAATTACAATGAGAACATAACTTATCAAAACTTATGGCATACAGCGAAGGCAGTCTTGAGAGGGAAATGTATAGCCCTAATTGTCTATATTAAAAAAGATGAAATGTCCTAGAAATGCACAAACAGCCTACACTGAAACTAAAAGAAATACAAGATCTTCTCAAAGAAATCATATTTAAAAAGATTGAGTCTATCATCCAAAATCTCCCAGCAAGTAAAAGTCCAGAATCAGAGGGATTCATAGGTGACTTCTACCAAGCATTTCTTGTTTAAACTCTTCCAAAAAAATTGAAGAAGGAAAATTACTCAACATATTTTATGAAGCCAACATCATCCTAAAATGAAAGCCAGATGAAGATACTACAAGAAACAAACTTACAGACCAATCACTCTAATCAACATTGATGCAAAAATTATCAAAAAAATACTTGCAAATTGAATTCAACAGTATATGAAAAGACTTATACATCATGAATAAGTGGGATTTATTCCTGGTATGCAAGGCTCATTCAACATAAGAAATCAATCAAAATAATACACCACATTGAAAAATTCAAGGAAAAAAAACCACCACATGACCATTTCAACTGATGCAGAAAGGCATTTGACAAAATCCAGCATCTTTTCTTGATAAAAACACTTCAAAAGATACATGGAAAACTCTTCAATATGATGAAAGGTATATGTGAAAAATCCACATTCAACATTATACTCAATGAGGAATGGTTGAAAGTTTTCCCTCTAATATTGGGAACAAGATAAGGATGCTCACTGTCACCATTGTTATTCAATATTGTTCTAGAAGTTCTAGCTAGGGCAATTAGACAAGAAGAAAAAAATTAAAGGCATCCAAATAGGAAAAGAGGAAGTAAAACTCTCACTGTTTGCAGATGACATGATCCTGTACTTAGAAAATTCTGAAGTATCCACAACAAAGTTATTTGAGCTAATAAATGAGTTCTGCAACGTGGCAGGATACAAGATCAACATGCAAAAATCAGTAATGTTTTTGTACACTGGTACTGATCAATATGAGGAGGAAATCAGGGGAAAACTCAATTTAAAATAGCAACAAAAGACTCAAAAACGTAGGAATTAATTTAACCAAAGAAGCACAGGTCCTATGTGCAGAAAGCTACAAAACAATGCTAAAAGAAATTTTAAAAGACCTATATAAATGGAAAATTATCCCATGTTCATGGATTTGAAGAATAAATATCATAAGATTTCAATCTTACCCAATCTGAATTATACATTCAATGCAATACCAATCAAATCCCAACAGCTTCCTTTAGAGAATTTATAAAGGTAATTATGAAATTCATTTGGAAGGGAAAGTGCACCCAAATAGCCAAAGCAATCCAAAAAAAGAAGAGCGACATGGGAGGAATTTCATTGCCTGATCTTGAAATATATTACAAAGCTGCAGTGGTCAAAACAGTGTGGTACTGGCATAAAGAAAGATACATCAATTAGTGGAACTGAATTGAGAATCCAGAAATAAACCATCACCTATACAGTCAACTGGCTTTTGACAAATCTACCAAGTTAGTGTTGATGGGACAAAACAGTCTCTTCAAGAAATTGTGCTTGGACAACTGGATATCTATAACCAAGAGAATGAAAGAGGACCTCTATCTCACTCCCTATACAAGAATCAACTCAAAATGGATAAAAGATTTCAATATAAAAGCCAGGATCATAAAACTACTAGAAGAAAATGTAGGGAAACATCTTCAAGACCTTGTAGTAGGTGGTGGTTTCTTGGACCTTACACACAAAGCACACACACACAAAGAAAAAATAGATAAATGGAACCTCCTCAAAATTAAACACATTTTGCACCTCACAGGACTTTGTCAAAAGGGTGAAAATTCAGCTAACTCAAAGGGAGAAAATATTTGGAAATCACATATCCAATAAGGGCTTAGCATCCAGGATATATAAAGAGCTGGTACAACTCAACAATAAAAGACAAGTGACCCATCTAAAAAATGGGCAAAAGACTTGAATAGACAGTTGTCCAAAGAAGAAATACAAAAGACAAAAAAAAGAAATGCTCAACATCAATAATAATTAGGGAAATGCAAATCAAAACTACAATGAGATATCATTTCACACCTATCAGTATGACCACTATCAAAAAGACAGAAAACTGCAAGTGTTGGAGAGGATGTGGAGAGATAGGAACACTTATTCACTCTTGGTAGGAATGCCGAATGGTACATCCACTGGGGAGGATTGTTCAGCAATTTCTAAAGAAGCTGAGTATAGACTTACCACATGACCTTGTAATAGTCCTACTGGGTATATACCCAGAAGAACAGAGTACAGTGACACAAACAAACATCTGCAAACTAATGTTCATAGTGGCATTATTCCTGGTTGCCAAATGTTGGAAACAACCCAGGTGTCCATCAACAGATGAATGGATAACCAAATTGTGGTGTATTCACACAATGGAATATTAAGCAGTTGTAAGAAGAAACGAAGTCATAAAGCATATGACAACATGAATGAATCTGAACCACATTATTTTGAGTGAAGCAAGCCAGATACCAAAGGACAAATACTGTATGATTGCATTACTGTGAATAAAATATATTTTGTAATATACCGTATGAATAAAAAAGATAAAAATATTCAAGAAGGGCAACATACCCAAACAGAATAAATCCAAATTGATCTACTCTGAGACATCTGCTATTCAGAATGTCAAAGGCCAAAGAAAAGAGGATTCTGAAAGCAACAAGAGAAAAGCAATGTATCATTTTCAAGGGAGCCTCAATAATGCTAAGTACCAATCTCTTATCAAAAACCATGGAAGGCCTTGGGCCAGTGGCACAATGGATAAGGCATCTGACTATGGATCAGAAAAACCATGTAGATTAGAAGCAAAGTTATGATATATTAAAGGTTTTCAAAGAGAAAAACTGCCAGCCAAGAATTCTTTATCTGGCAAAACTATCCTTCAAAAATGAAGGTGAGCTTGTAACCAAGAGAGCAGTCTTCAAGAGCTATTAAAATTTGTGTTACAGCTTTGAAAGGACAAGACAAGAGTGAGAGGCCTGGAGAAAAGTGTAGAATTAAAGATGATAAGTAAGAGAAACAGAAAGGGTTAAAATACAGACAATAGTAAGATATAACAACAAAAAGTCTGGGGATAAAATGGAAAATGTAATGTCTTTTCAGTAGTGAATGCTAATGGATTGAGCTACCTAATTCAATGGCATAAACTGACAGGATATAAAAACAAAAAACAAAAACATGACCTACCTATTTGTTGTCTACAAAGGACTCACCTTAGATGCAATCAGGGTGATAGTAAAGGTTTGGAAAAAGATATTCCATGCAAATAATAATCAAAAAAGTGCTGAAGAAGCAATACTAATATTGGAAAAAGTAGATTTTAAATGCAAAGCTGTTGTAAGAGCTGAAGAAGTTTACTATTTTAATAAAAGGCATTCACCAAGAATAAATTACACTTATAAATATTCATGCACATTACATAGGTGCTTCAAAATACATGAGAAACACACAGGCAAGTCTGAAGGGAGATAAAGACCTCTCTAAAACAATAGAACATATTGACAATGGATAAATAGGGAAACAGAGTTAAATAATATGATAAATGAAATAGACCTAAGAGATATTTAAAGAGAATTACACCCCAAAAGAGTAGGATATAAACTTTTTCTCAAATGCTCATGGATCTTTCTCCAGGATAGACCAGATCTCAATGCATTTAAAAACATTGAATTTATACAAAACATTTCCTCTGATCATAATAGAGTAATGATGGAAATTAAAAACAAGTGGGAAAAGGGAAAATTCACAAATATATGGAGATTAAACAACACACCCTTAAATAATCAGTGGGCCAAAGAAGAAATGTCAAGAGAAATCAGTAAATACCTGAAGATAAATGAAAATGAGAACACAACACATCAAAACTATGGGATACAGTAAAGACAGTACCGAGATGGAAACTTATAGCCCTAAAGCCTATATTAAAAAAATAAGAAAGAGCTAAAACCAAAGATCTACCTGCACACATGAATGAAATAGAAAAATATAGGAAGCCAATCCTTAGGTAGCAGAAGGAAAGAACTAAGTAAGATTAGAGCAGAAATAAATGAAATGGAGAGTGAAAATCAATAGAGAACATCAACAGAACTATAAGCTAGTACTTCAAAATGATCAAGATTGATAAACCCATAGTTAGATTAACAAAGAAAAAATGAGAGAAGATGCAAATAAACTCAGTAACAAGAAGGGCAACATTAACACTGATCCTGCAGAAATAAAAACATCATAAGAGGATACTATTAACACTTATATGCCAACAAATTTAAAAGAACATTGATGAAATGAAAATTCCTACAAACACATGAACAAACCAATTTGACCCTAGAAGAAATAGAAGACCTCAAAAAATGAATTGCAGTTAATGAGATTTAAACAATCATCAAAGAACTCCCCAAAATGAAAAATCCAGGGCCAGATGGCTTCATGTGATTTCTACCAATCATTTACAGAAGATCTAATGTCAATCTCAAACTCATTCCAAAAATTGAACAGGAAGGAACATTACCAAACTTATATTATCATGCTAATATTACACTACTACCAAAGAAAAATAAAGAAACTCTGAAATAAAACAAAATTACCAACCAATTCTCCAATGAATACAGATGGAAATATGTAATGCTAACTGAATCCAAAAAAGACACTGAAAATTATACATCATGGGAGCAGTGGTGGCTCAAGCCATTGGGCACCTCCCTCCCACATGCAAGGCCCTGAGTTCAGTTTCTGGTGTCCCCGATAAAGATGTTGAGCACACAATGAACAGACAGAGCATACAGTGAGTCCAAATCATGAGTGGGGGGTGGGGTGGGGTGGGTGGAGTAAATTAAATAAATCTTTAAAAAATTATATCTTACAGTCAAGTGGACTTTATACCATGTATGCAAAGGTGGTTCAAAAAAAAAAAAAGAAAATCAGTGTAATATACTACATAAATAAAAGTATGTTATTAAATGTATCCATTCTTGTGAGTGTATAACCCTTTGATTGGATTGAATTCAGTTGGGGGTCTTTGGAGTACTTCAGTGAGATATGATTCAGAGTGGGTCTCAGTATTCTTGGTGGAGTCTTTTATAAATGGGAAAATCATGAAGAGAAACACAGAGAAAGAGAGGCACCATTTTTATCCTGCCATGTGAGAGAGGACTCCAGGATCACTCACAGCCATAGAAAGATAGAGAACCCCCCAGAGCCTAAGACACAGACCAGAGGATGGATTCAGAGAAATTGCCTGAAGCTGTAAAGTTGAGGCACATGCCATATGCCTCATTGCCAACAATCGACCTTGTGGAGATTGTAAGCCTGGAGAAGGCAGAGTCATGCTGCCCTTTTTCTAACCATGTGGCAGGGGTCTAATATCTGTCAGCAGCCAAGTTTTGGTAATACAGTATCTCTGATGATGCCTTGATTTTGACATTTTCACAGTCTCTGAAATTGAAGATTTTATACTAATAAATTCCCATTACAAAGGACAACCCATTTCTTTTATTTTTACATTGGCAGCCATTTGCAAACTAAAACAAACACCTCTTAAGTATATGTCACATTATTTAGTTCTCAATCAATTTGCTAAAGAAAGTCACATGGACAAATCCAACATCTATGGGACAAGGAGGTGCTGGGTTGGGAAAAAGTAGAACAATATTTGTTGATTAATAACCTAATCTACCACAACAAATCAAATTACTAAAGCAAAGGAAGCCAAATTCTCTGATAATAGAGAATTTTACTGTTTAATTTTAGGAATAGGTAGTGGAGCCAACACAGCTGTCTTGAAAAATTTGTAATTAATAGGGCCTCTTCTCTCATGTTACATGAATTGACCACCATCTCTTAAGAAAATCTTTCATGCATCAAGGGCCATTATCAAATGAAGAGAAGATATATAACAGGAGGATACAGTTGCAAACCATATATCAGAAAGGGTATAATATCTATAGTTTATGAAGAATTTTTATTTCACAACATTCAAAGAAAGCAAAAACCAATTAAAGAATAGGCAAAGCATCCCCCTAGATCTCACATATTGTCCCATGCCAGAGCAAACTATATTCCTGAACCACTGCCTGGCCTTGTCCCTAGGCCTCAACACTGAAGCAGGTTGCACAATGTAAAAAAAAAAAAAAAAGGAGTCATTAATTATGTTTTTAAACTGTTATATTCCTCTGGGCATGATATCCTTTGATTGTATTAGATTCAGCTGAGACAGCTGAGATGCCTTTGATTAAATTATGTTAACATTCAAAAAAAAAGAATAGGCAATGGACTTGAATAGATATTTTTCCAAAACATATATAAATGGCCAATAAGCATATGAAAAGATTCTCAACATCTTGAGCCATTAGGGAAATACAAAACAATACCCCAATGAAATACCACTTCACACTTAAAGGCTGCCTATTAATTTATAACTTGTCAAACAAGTGCTGGAGAAGATGGAGAGAATTGGAACTCTACTGCATTATTGGAGAGAAAGTAAAATGGTGCAGCCACTGTGGAAAGCAATTTGACAGTTCTTCAAAAATTTAAATACAGAATTACCCATGACCCAGAGATTCTACTTATTGGTATACACCCAAACAAAGTGAAAACAGAATCTCAAGCAGATATGTGTGCAGCACATTTATAGTAGAATTATTAAAAATAGTCAAAAGGCATGTTGCCAAACAATGGGCTTAATGCCCAATGAATACCTAAACCAATACCCTGACACCATTATTTTGAGAAAAGGAAGAGTTTTATTGTGATGTAGTGTTGCGGCAGACAAAACTCAGACCATGAGAAACCCAAGTGGCACTTGGAGAGGTGGAGGAACAAAGTTTTATTATGCATGGACCCAGGAGAGTCAAGTTTTTAAAGTCTGAGCCCTGAGTTTTGGGTTTTATGAGTTTATATAGGGACTTTACATGGGCAAATTCCTTAAGCAAGCAGGGAGGTGGTGTTTACAAAAGCAGAATGAGTTTAGCTTATCTTCCTAAAGCAGAGGGCCTTAGTTGAAGGGCAGGAGAGGTGCTGTTATCTTTCTTAAAGCTGTGGGTTTTTGCTGAGGGAGAGGAGTAGGCTGCAGCAATTTCTTCATCATTCCCCCCTTTTGATGCTTTTATAATTCCTTATGGGGCATCATCTGTTAACATGGGGATTTTTTTATAGTCCCTAAGGGCTGATACTTAGCATGAGGCATTATTTGGTGTTTTAAGGCATTTGGGAGGGAAGTGATGCATTGTGTAAGGTACTGTAGAACACACGGCCCAAAAGTTAAGAGGAAGAAGACTGCAGCTATTACTGGCATCAATGGTAAAATCCAGGATAGGAGATATTGGGAGTAGTTTCTTTTGGAAGATGCCAGATAAGCACAGCTTAAGCAGTTTTTGGCTCATTTTTTTAGCAGGGCTACCTTGTGCCTAATTATCCCTGAGGAATTTGCATAGAAACTGTATTCTTTTCCCAGGATCTGGCAGATTCCTCTTGAACCTTTGGTGAGCAAGTTTAATCCTTGATTGTTTTGTAAAAGTACTTCTGCCAATGAGTTTATATGTTTTTGCAACTTGTTGAGAGCCCCCGATATTTCTTTGAGGTCATTTGCTGTTTATTGTGCTAGGTTTTGTATGCTTTCCTGATCAATTGCAAGTGAGGCTCTTGCTACTGCCACCCTTCTGACTACTCTTAGTCCCAAGAGTAGGGGAATAGCCTGTATTGCTCATTTGGTTTGGGAGAGCTCTCCAGGCAATTCTTTTCCATATACGGAGAATGATGGCACTGGCCAAGCCGGGTAGCAGATGCCCTGGCTGTCCTGGGTAGCACATGTAGGCATTGATGCCACAGACCAGATTGTAGAGTTTGTGGTGCATCAGTTAGACTCATTGAGTGAGTGGGTTGTGTTACAGTTAGCCTTTTCAAGAGAGAGAATAGTTGAAGAGGAGCTGGTAGTTTTGTTTTCAGTTAGCTATTTTTTCTGGGGGTTTGGTTATACAGACTGGGAGGGGCTTGGTTCCCACTGAAGAACTGTCATGGGTTTGGAGGGTTATGTTCCATGGGATGGGTATGGGGAAGACGGTTAAACTTGAGGAAGTACGTAGCCAGCAGGATGCAGCTATGCCAGGCTGGGATTTATTTAGGACTTTGTGGAAATTTTGAACATGGTTTAAAAGGACATTGCAGGTAGATGTTCTAACTTTGCCTTTTAGGGTCTGGGCAGCTTTACTGATATTTTTAACCAGGGTTTTTTCTGGGGTGTGGGTTACCAGGATCAATTGGACTATTATGAGTTCCCCTGTGTCTGGAGCCACTGGATCATATATTTCAATTCCTAGTTTTAGTTTTGTTCAGGTCTTTAGAAATATATTTTCTGATCTGGTGGTTATGTTTAATAAGGTGAGTTTTACGGGGTCACAAGTTTCTATGCTACACTGTGCTGGGTGGGGGATTTTCTGAAGGAGATATGGAAAAGTTGGGACCTCCCTCCAGGGATTGGTGGCACCTACCAGCAAGCTCTAAAAGTGGCAGGACTTTCCACTCTTATGGGGTCTTGGCAGAGGTATTTGTCATAACTGCCATAGTTGTGGCCTCTACACACTCTCCTAGGGGCAGGTAAGAGGGTAAGGGGGTAAGGGGCAGCTACCAAGGTGTATGGAGTGTAATCTTTGATTGCCCTGCAAGTGTCGAATATTACAAAGGCTGAGGATGCACCTGCCAAGAATGTGACTGAAGTGTTCAGCACAGAGTTTTTGCCCCAGCTTTGACTGAATCACAGCAGCCACTGGTTTTGAGGGTGGGGACTCCTAGGGAGAGGGTTCCTAGGGAGGGGGCAAAGAAGAAAAGGACAAGCAATTTAAGGCACCAAAGCATCCTACCATACACCAATAAATTATTGCAATTAAAGCTCTATTCACTATAGTCCAGTTTGTAGGAGCTGTAGCGGCTAGTTCAGTTCTGAACAGTAGGGCGAGTAGTCCTTCCAGGAGTAGAAACCACCTGGAGCAGGGGTCCATTCAGCAGGCTTTAGATGAGGATGATATTCAGGGGTGGTTTTGAGTACCTCGAACACTTAAGCGGTGGCCAGGTATGAATTGGGCTGTCCAGTTGTCCTGTTCTTTGTCAGGGTGGGCTTTCTTGAACCTGGAATGCTGGATCCAAAGGATGATGCCTGCAACTTTAAGAGCAGTGGGAGTTACAAGGATTTACAAGCATCACAGTATGTGGCCCTGTCCAGGAAGGCTGAAGGATTGTTTATTTTCACAGTCTTTGATCCAGAATAGGTCCCCTGGCCAGTGTGAGTGCACCAGGTGTTCCAGTGGAATGAGGTTTTGTGACAAGACAATTTTATGTATTTGGGCTTTAGTTTTTTGGTTGCTGGAGGATGGAATCAAGCTCCCCAGGAGCTTGAGATTTCCTCTGAAGGCCTGGGTAATTGTGGGTGGCCATTCAAATAGAATTTCAAAGGGTGAATAGCCTGTGGGTCCTGGGATACACCTAACTTAGAGAAGGGTTAAGGGAAATTAATCTACTCAGGGAAGACCAGTTTCTTGACAGAATATGGCTAGGGTGACTTTAAGGGTTTGATTCATGCATTCAACTTTCACTGAAGTCTGAGGCCTTTAAGTAGTATGGAGTTTTCACTTGATCTCTAAAATCTTTGCCAGTTCTTGGACTATGGCAGCCATGAAGGCCGGGCCATTGTTTCTTTTAATGGACCGAGGCAGCCCATGTTGGGGAATGATTTTCCAGAGTAAAGCTTTAGTCACTTCTCTTACTTTTTCAGTGCAAATAGGGAAAGCTTTGACCCAGCCTGAAAAGGTGCATATCATCACTAACAGATATTTGTACCCTCGACTTGGTTTCACGTCTGTGATGTCTACTGTGAGATCTCCAAAAGAGGCTGTCCCCATGTGCAGGATGCCGGCCGGAGCTCGGGGGCCCTGCAGAGGGTTGCTTTTGGCACAAACCTGACACTGGCTGCTGCTGATGGCACAGAGGGAAGCTAGTCGGGCTATGTAGTAGTATCTCCAGAGTAAGACTTATAGTACAGTTTTCCTGAGGTGGTGAATTGGTGGTATTGCTGGATAAGGGCATGAGCAGCTCCTTTCAGAATGAAAATCTGGTTATCCAGAAGCACCTAAGTTTCTTTGGGGTTTCAGGTTCCCCCTTCTCCTTTGGCCCATTCCTGTTTTTCCCAGGTATAGTTGAGTTGATTAGTTTTTTGTCCTAAGAGGGACAGCTATGGTGTCAATTCTGGGACATGTGTTCTGTGGATCCCTTCAGCCATTTGCTGGGCTGCTTTGTCAGCTAGCCTGTTTCCTTGAGTTACTGCATCTGTTCCTTTCTGATGTCCCCAGCAGTGGATGATGGTGACTTTGTCTGGTTTCCATGTTGCTTCTAATAGTTGAAGGATTTCTTCTTTGTTTTTTATTTTTCTCCCTGCAGTTAGGAGACCTCCCTTTTAATAAATCACTCCATGGATATTAATGGTAGCAAATGCATATTTAGAGTCAGTGTAAATGTTTACTGCCTGCCCAGTGACTAACTGCAGGTCTCAGACCAGTGCCCAGAGTTCTGCTCTTTGCATGGACCATCCCTGGGTTATAGATGCTGTTTCCAGCACCTGTTCAGCAGTGGAGACTGCATATTCAGCAAGCTTCTCCCCATTTTTAACAAGACTACTCCCATCTGTAAATAGTGTCTGATCTGGGAAAGGGAGTGGTTTGGCTGGGAGGTTGGCATAAACTTTTTTGGTCACTTCATCACAATCATGTTTAGGGACCCCTTTCTCATCCAGCAAGAAAGTGGCAGGTTAGACTGCACACTGTTTTTATTGTTACTCTGGGGTTTTTACAGAGTAAACCTTGGTAATGTGTGAGCCAGGGTTTAGATATCCACCAGGGCCCATGTGAGTTCATTAGGGCAGTGACCATGTGTGGCATCAGATACAAATAGCCTGTTTGAGGGTTAATTTGTTGACTGCTTTCATGAGGGTTACGGTTGCTGCTAGGGCTTTCAGGCAGGGTGGCCATCCCACAGCCATGGGGTCCACCTGCTTGGAGAGGTAAGTGATAGGTCTTTGCTGGCAGCCAACTGTTTGTGTGAGGACTTCCAGTGCTACCTTTTTCTTTTCATGCACAAAAATGTTGAAGATTTGAGTTTTATGTGGATGCCCTAAGACGGGCTCAGCCGAGTTGTCTTTTGATGTCTTGAAAGGCCCTCTGTTGAACTTCTCCCCAGATGAGGGACTTTTTTTTGGACCCATCAGAACTTTGTACTGGGGTTTGGCCATGGTTGCAAATCCAGGAATCCAGATGAGACAGAACCCTGCAGCCCCAAGGACCTAACGAATATTTTTTTGTGTGACGAGGGTAGGGATCATATAGATGACTTTCTTTTGTTCTGGTCTGAATGTCCGGTGCCCTTGTGAGATGATGAACCCCAGGTATTTGACCTACTCTTTACAAAATTGGGCTTTCCTCCAAGACACTTTGTACCCAGTCTGTGTTAGAAGCTGCAGAAGAGCCTGGGTTCCTTTCCAGCCGTCCTTTTCCATTTCACTGGAAAGTAGGAGGTCATTTATGTATTGTAAGAAGGCACACCTGTGGACTTCCCAGGGGTAGGTGGCTAGGTCAGCTGCCAAATCTTCCTCAAAGAGGGTGGGGGAGTTTTGAAGCACTGTGGGAACCGAGTCCAGGTTAGCTGAGTTTTCTGCTGTGTTCTGGGATCTTCCCACTCAAAGGCAAACAAAGTCGGGCTTGAGTGGGCCAGCCACAGGCAGAGGAAAGCATTTTTCAGGGCCAAACAGGTGAACCAGGCAGTTTCAGGTGGCAGCTGTCCCAGCAAAGTATACATGTTAGGAATAACCTGGTGCAAGGTGAGGGTGGCATTGTTGATGGCTTGTAGATCCTGGACTGGTTGATATCCTGTCCCATTTGGCTTCTTTATTGGTAGAAACGTGGTGTTCCAGGGTGACTGGCACTCAATCAAGATTTGCTTTTTTTTCAAGGGATCTATGTGCTTGACCATGTCCAATTGTGCTTTGCAGGGAATTGGATACTACCTCTACTGGACTGGGATGGCCCTAGGCTTCAGGTCAATGATGATAGGCACATGGTTCCAAGCCAGTCCCAGTGGGTTTTTTTCAGGCCAAACTTCAGGGAAAAGTTCCAGCAGTTTCTCTGGATTCTGACTTGAACTTTCTTCTTCATGAAGCCTCCATTCCTCACTTCAGGGTATGGTGAGGCCAGTGCTGAGGCTTAAACTTGCTGGCCCTTCAGGTTTGGTGATCTGGGCTGCTAGTTTGGTTAAGATATCCCTACCAAGTAGAGGAACTGGAGATTCAGGCAGGTACAGAAATTCAAGGGTTACTTTGTGGCCACCAAATTGAAAAGTTCTCGACTGGCAAAATGGCCATTGGCTTGACTGGTCTCCATTCACTTCTATGATATTAGCAGTTTTTCCACTGAAGGGGGTGATAGGAGTTGTATCCACTGAATATTCAGTGCCAATGTCTACCATGAAAGTCATTAGTTGGACCCTGACCTATATTTTGATGATGGGTTAATGGGGACAAAGTTCCAAGTAGCCTGGTCACTCCTATTCAGAGTCGAGTCATGCTAGCCCGATCAGATGGTTCCAGCACTCAGGTTGGTATTTCTCTTTGAGGATGTTCCTTACAAATGCCCAAATATTTGGGGGGCACTCATTTTTTCCAGTGACTATTTTCTTTGCAGTAGGCACATTGGTCTCTAGACAGGGGCATCTGCCTGGTGTTTGTTCCCCCCTTTTGAAGTGGCCTTCCTCATCTGGTCAGGTCAGGATTTTCTAAGGCCATTGCCAGCAGGGAGGCTTGATGTTTCATTTGCTTTTTGTCCCCTTGTTCGGTGGCTTCATCCTGATTGATGGACACTTTATTGGCGACCACAAGGAGTTGAGAGATGTTCATTCCCGAGAACCCTTCTAATTTTTAGAGCTTTTTTTAAATGACCCATGCTGCCTGCTTGACAAAGGCAGCATTCACCACCCTCTGGTTTTCTGGGGCTTCTGGGTGAAACAGGGTGTTGATTATGAAGGCCTCACAAAGGTACTCATAGAAATTTCCCAGAGATTATTCAGGCTTTTCAGTGACTAAGGTCATTTTGAACATGTTTGTCCGTCATTTTGCCCCTTTTCAGACCCCTCAGTGGAGTGTTTCCCGGTATCATTGGAGGGCAGCCTGTCCCTGATTGGTGTTGAAGTCCCAGTTCAGTTGGGCCTCTGGCATTGCCTCTCATGCCCAATCTTCCAGGTTTAAGATGCCAGCATGGTCCTGCTCTTCCAGCCACTTTTGGGCTTTCATCAGAATCCATCGTCTCTCCTCCATATTAAACAAAGTCAGGAGGAATTGGTGGCAGTTATCCCAAGTGGGACAATGGGTTTGGAAGATGGACTTCATGAGATCAATAAGGGCTTGGGGCTTTTCTGAGTAGGAAGGAGTGCAGTGCTTCCAGTTTAAGAGGTCTGTATTTGTGAAGGGCTGGTAATACAAAACAGGCCTCCCAGGTCAGATGGTCCCATCCTTGCCGATCTGGGCTGGACCCTAAGTCTCAGGGAGGGGCATCTGTAACGTGGGCTGTGCCAACAAGAACCTCCTTGCTATTTGGGTTCTGGGGCTTTCTCCAGAGGAAGCTGATGGTCCTGGAGGGACCGAAGGTTGGGGTGTTTCTGGGAGATCTGCTTACACTCCCAGGCTAGGAGGGGAGGCTAAGGCAGCCAGAGCTTATATCAGTGGTGGTGGGTCTTCTTCCAAGGATCCTTGATGAATGGACAGTTTCTGGGGCCCTGTTCCTTGTACAACTAAGACCTTGTTCTGCCCTTTTTCCAATGCAGAATTGAACCCAACAGTGCAGAGTTTTGGCTATTTCTAACCAAGAGTAAATGGATGGAAACTGATCAGATGGCCAGGAGTTCCCATGACAACTAGTCACACTGCACGGATCTTGGTTACATTCAGGGTTCCTTATAGGGACCAGTTAACATTAAAAGTAGGTCACTTTAATTCACATAAGGTTCAGAGGGTGCCAGGGTTTATCTGGATGCCATAATTTCCAGGAAAAGCCCTTCATAAAATTCTTAAGTATGCAGTCTAGGACATACCCTGTGATGAGCCCATACCCTGAGTCAGTGCTGCAAGACAAAGGAAGGGGTTGCCTCTTCCAAAGCCACTCAGATGCCCACCTGTCTGCGTCTTTCATGAGTACTTTGGCTCATCTTAGCTAAGGCGCCTGGGGAGAGTTCGGATTAGCTGTTCTGTCATATGACATAGCCATGGAAAACAGGTCAGGGCTCACTTGGACCCTGTGACACACAATGGCACAACAGAGGGAAGCCTCTGTCATCCTTATTTACACACAATCGCTCAGAGATTATGTAATCCCTCCAGCAGGGTCTGCTCTATCCTGGGATCTCGAAACTCAAGATCTCAGGAGGTGATCAGTCTCCTGTTCCGTCCAGAGATGGGCCTGACTGAGGACTTGGAACCTGGGGCTTTACATTTCCAGAGTCTTCTGGCAATGTTCAGTCTGCCTCCTCACTGAGTCAGGTCAGGTTGTGGGGGCACGACCCACGGGGATTGCATAGAAAGGAGGTCCTATTAAGAGGATGCATGGTGCCTACCTTTTTTGCTTGGAGATCGCTGCCAGCCACACCCATTAGTTCCAAGCCAGAGGCACAATGGGAGTGCTCAGTTGGGTTTCCTGGTCAGGGAACCAAATGTTGCAGCAGACGAAACCCGGATGATGAGAAACCCAGGTGGTACTTGGAGAGGCAGAGGAACAGAGTTTTATTATGTGTGGGTCTAGAGGAGAGTCAAATTTTCAAAGTCTGAGCCCTGAGTTTTGGCTTTCATGAGTTTATTTATGTGGGCAAATTCCTTAAGTAAGCAGTTAGGCAGGGTTTACAAAAGCAGAAGCATGAGTTTAGCTTATCTTCCTAAAGCAGAGGGCCTTAGCTGAAGGGCAGGAGAGGTGATGTTATCTTTCTAAAGCTGTGATTCTCTGCTGCTGGGAAGGAGCAGGACTACAGCAATTTCTTCATCAGTAGTCCAGGTAGGAAACAGCAGGCAAGTTCAAATCTGTCTCTTCAACTTGAGTGGTAATGGATATTTATAGGATGGAAACAAAGAGACAAAGAAATAAAGACATTGACAGGGATTTGGGTGTGCATATTCTAATTTGTAGTTTATAGAATTGCCTACATATGGTAATATGTGAAATATGCCTCTGAACTGGAGCGTCCTCATTGAGGGACTCCTTGCATTTCATTTGATTCCAATGTCTCTTTATCCCCATAATCTTGGTTCTGGGGAAGGAGATTTTCATTCCTAGAGTCTCATGGGAAATTCAAGGAGCAAGTGTCTGTGCATACTCCCATCTCCCAACTGCAGCTGAGTTTGACTGTCTGTAAAACAAGCTCTGAAAGAATCATAGTTATGGAAAAGCAGGTTTTGGCCTGAATTTTAATTTTTAGTTTTGACTTCTTGTTATCTCACCTATGATTTCAGAGGAAACAATCTGAAGTGACCATCAATACATAACTAGAAAATAAAATGTTGTACATAAACACGATAGAATACTATTCAGCTGCAAGAGAGTTTGAAATTCTGAGATATTTGGCAACACGAAAGTAACTTGAAAAAATATGCTAATGAAGTAAGCAACACACATTCAGGGCAAATATTGTGTGATTTCACTTAGATGTCTAGAAATAGCAAAATCACTGAAACAGAAAATCACCAAGAGATGGGGGTGGGGAATTGGAAGAATTTGAGAAGAAAAACAGCAAAGAATATATTTTTCTGTATAGTTTTAAGATATTCCAGACTGCCTTTCTTCACAAAGGAAGTATAAATATTATTTAGACTTTATTAAATTAATTGTTGATTTCAATACACACAACATATCATATTTTGCAATAAAGTAATGAAAAATATTTAAATAAATTTATAAAAAATCTGCAGTTATAAACCAGCAAATTTGAGAAGGCCTATGCTAAGAGTTCCACTTTCCTTAGAATTCTATTTACTGATGAAATCAAGCAAGACATTTAGTGGTTTTAAAGTGTGCTATTGTTATCAGAGCTGGTTTCCAGATTATTGGCTATGTCATATAAAAGAATTTAAGGACATCCGATAGGATAAGCAAGGGAGCAAATAGTTTATTAAGCAATTAGAAAAGAGATAGTTACACACTTGAGACATGGGTGTGTGCTGTGCTAGAGGGTGAGATGCCTACCCTGTCTCTAAGAGTTTCTGATTTTATTGGCTGTCATAGAGGGTTAGAGATTATGCTGATTGGAGTATTTAGGACAAAGATGGGGAAAATTCATTGGGTGGTTTGGTTTCTAGGAGTTTCTCTCTGGTGGTAATTGGCTTCTGGCTACTGTCCTTGAGCCCTAAGCTGGTGAGAGATGTTTACAAAAATATGTGGGTGGTGATGGTGGAGCCCTTTCTTGTATTCTTTCTTTCTGTCATGTGAGAATGTTTCAAGTTACATTCTGATAATGCAGCTGTTTTCTGGTAACTTGTTTTTGTTACCTTGCCTGTGTGAGTTAGCAGGCTGAAGGCTGTGCCTCAGGATTTTCTTTCAGGTTGTGTTTGTGTATCTCATTGAGTTTTCTGTCCCTCCTCCTTAGGTCCCTATTCTATCCTGCCTCAATTCCCAACCCCCACCCCTGATACAGTGTTCCACACTTAATTTTAAGGGAGAGTTGAAGGGAGAAGGTGATTCTTCTGTATTTACTTCCTGCTGATAAGGGATTGTTGTCTCTGCATGACAGTGTATAAAACTTTCTTGCTCCATTATTGGAGTCAGGAGGATGAGTGCTTGCTTTAATGGCCAAGACTCGGTGAAATCCATACAAGGGCAGAAAGTTGTTTTGGAATGCATTAATCCTATAAGAGATATATTGAGTTAGGATCTCAAATATACTGGGGTCTACTAAAAGTAAAGGATCACTTGTTAGCAGCAGAGTGTTCCATTCTGTTTTATATTGAAAATTAGGGGCAACACAAATGTGGAGATGCATCCAAGACAGGTGCATCTAGGCCTTAGATTTGTTAGAGATCAGAGTACAGATTAAGCAAGAGGTTAGGTTAAATAGGGTGGTGGTCCTCTGGACAAGGTTAACTAAATGGTGTTTTGGACTGATTTGTTCTGTCTGGAGAGTTGGAACAAGAAGGTTAATTAAAAGAAGAGTTTTAAGAATTGTCATGTTAGTACCTAAACAAATTGTATCCACCAAGGAAGAGAGATTATAGCATTTTTAATAATAGAGAGTATAAGGAGGAAGTAACACTAGGGGGTTACACAGGGTGTGAGGGTGGTGTCATCAGGTACTTAGCTTTTGTTTCTTGAAGAGATATTTTACTCAATCTGATGGTTCATATTTGAATGCCTCAGCAGGTGCTTGCAGTGCATTGGCACTTCCTTGAACAGTAGGCTTCACTCAGCATAAATGCAGCCAAGTGGTGCATTCCTTTTGTTGTAGAAGAGGAAACTTAGATGATGAGAAACCCAAGTGGCACTCAGAGAGATGGAGGAACAAAGTTTTATTATGTGCAGGCCCAGTGGAGAGTTAAGTCTCCAAAAAATCTGAGCCCTGAGCCTTGGCAGACATGAGTTTATATAGGGATCAATCGTGGGCAAATTTTTTATCATACAGGCTAATTCTTTAAGTAAGTGGGCAGGTGATGTTTACAGAAGCAAAAGTGTGAGTTAGCGTATCTTTTTAAAAACAGAGGGCTTCAGTTGCAGGGGAGTACAGGGGCTTTTATTTTTTTAAAGTTATGGGTCTCAGCTTAAAGGGGGGAATGTAGCCACTATCTTTCCAAGGCTGTAGCTTTCAGCTAAGGGGGAGGAGAGAGTACTTTATATTCCTAAAACTGTGGGTCTCAGCTAACAAGGAGGTGAAAGTGCTGTTAAAGAGGCAGCAGCAATTTCTTCATCATTACCTTCCCGGTATATAGAAGATTATGGGAGAGAATTGAGAGTGCCTTCTAAGTTAAACTTGATAGGTACCTCTCAACAGCAACTGCAACTGGAAAGCTGACAGTTTACAGAAAAACAGGCTGTTTTGCTTCAGTGTTCTGTAGTAATTTCAATTTGATGTGGGAATTGTAATAGGGAAAGGTATCACTTGAATGCTGAGAAAACAATCCTAAACTGGATGGATTAAAATCTATTATGAAAAGAACAGGAAATAAAATGTAAAAAGGGTCAACAAGGACAAATCAGGTCTCAAACAAAATAGGAGGAAATTTCCAGGTAGAGAAAATCTAAATTGGGAAGGAAAATTGGGCCAAGAATGTTTGAAGATTGCATGAGAAGAACCATGGATCATACATTTTTTAACTCTTGGAAAGAGAACCCCTTAAGACAGAATCTATAAATTTAAAAAAGAAACATTTGGGCCATCGAATAATGCAATACATACAACACTCAGTAGCTTGCCACAAAGCAGGGAGGAAAGGGGATCAAACTGAGAAAATCTAATGAGACTTTCTGAAAGAAGTCGGACAGTAGGAAATTAATTACAAAGCAAGAAAAGTTAAGTTTATGATACAACTTGCTTTACAAAACTGGAAACATAGGCCTTGAATTGAAAATGAGCTCAAAAAGGCTATGAATATGTAGAAAGGAAAAATAAAGCACCAGAAATAAAATCTGCTTATATGGTTGCCTTCTTTCAAATTTTTCAAACCAGAAATAAGGAAGGAAAAAATCAGTACTTATAGATTTGTGATTATTTTCCATGAAACATGGAAAATATTTTTCATAAACAGTTGCTGGGCAAATTTTGACAACTCAATTTAGGTTTGCAGGTCATGAACTCTAGGAATACATCATCATGGTGAAACAATAACCCAGAAAAAATTCTCAATTTACTTTCATTCCATTAGGCACAGTCTTTATCCTATGTATAAAGTACATAAATTTTTCTTCATCCAAAATTAGCTATGTATTCTATATTTGGTGTGTAGGAGGACAATACACCAATCTGTGTGACTGGAAAATTTGTGGCTAATGAGCTAGTTAGCATTACACACATTTGTTAATCTCTGAAAGAATCATTCCTATTCCACATGAGAAGCTTTTCAGGCAGTAGAAACTGAGAGAACCCAACAAGTTCAGAAGCATAAATTGAAGATGTTATATCAATCAAGATAAGAAATTACATTTTTAAACTTTTTCTGGAGGGGGATGTCACCCCTGTTCTTAATGTCTCCTCTGGGTAATTGACAGTGGAAACTGACAATGAATTTTGTCTCTTCTGTGAATTTCCTTAGAACTTTTCAAGGCATGGGATCTTATTGTAGAAATTCTGAATAGTTCATCTGGTTTATATTCATTGACAATATTAAGGAATTTCAGGAGTGACCTTCTACCTTTTCATGCACTGTGGCTTTGAGGCTAATATAAGTGAGACAATCTGACCCTTCTTTGAAGTTTTTCTGGGTTACTTGAGAAGGCTAATAAACTTTGTCTTACAATGACACTCAGAAAAGAAGTGCAGTAGAAGGGATCAGTTACCTAAATGGAGTGTGGGAAAGAAGCATTGATCCAGCGTCTTCTGTCTCAATGGGGGAGGAATTATCTCATAGTAACTTTGGGAATTTGTTTTCAGCCCTCGTTAGTCTCCCCTAAAAAGAAGAGAGCACTACATTATCAATGTTTATTTTTGTGTAGCTGAAGTATCAGAGAAGCCCTGAGAAGTAAAGGAGTGTTGTGGATTGATTTTTGGTCCCCCTAAGATATACTGACATATTAAACCCAGCATATGTGAGGTGTGAGTTTATTTGGAAATAGAATCTTTGCAGGTATAATCAAATTAAATAAGATCATGATGGAGTAGTGTGAGATTTAATCCAAAAGCCCCTTGTCTGGAGTTTTACTTTGGGGGGCTTCATAATGATTCAATCTAATTCTTACTGTTATGTTGATCTATTTTTTTCTTAAGTCAGTGATGGTAATTTGCATATTTTTGCAAATTGCCCATTTAAATTATCTTATTTTTGGTATAAAATTGCTTCTAGTATCATTTTATAAACTTGCTGTTGTTGTTGTTGATGTTAGCAATAATACCCCCTTTCATTTCTGGTTTAATGATTTGCTCCCCCTCTTTTTTTCTTCGAAAGCCTAGTGAAAGAATTGTCAATTTCATTAATGTTTTCAAAGAACCATCTTTTGTGAGGTTTTTCCCCTGTTTCATTTATTCCCCCCTCAGCATTTTATTTCCTTTTTTCTGGTCATTTTGGATTTGGTTTGCACTTCTTATACTAGTTTGTGGTTAGGTCTCCAGGGTTGAGAGATTTCTTCTTTTAAATATATTTAGAACTATATATATTTTTTCCCTCTCAAAAATGCCCATAGTTTCTGGTATATCTGTTTTCATTTTTATTCACCTCAAAATATTTCCCAACATGCCTTGTGATTTCTTTTTGACATATTGGTTCTTTAAGAGAATGCTGTTTAATAGTCACATCTTTTGTGTTTTCCAGATCTCCCATTGTTTTGATTTCTAACTTCAATCCATTGTGATAGGTAAAGTAACACTGTATGATATAAATTCCAATTTATTGAGAAAGTTTTGAACTAATGTATAGCCTATCCTAGAGAATGACCCATGTGTACTACAGAAGTAAGTGTATTCTTTCACTGCGTGAAGTGATCTGTGTGTTTTGTAGATGCGGTTGGCTTTTCTTATCAAGCAAGTCTTCTATTTCTTTATTGATTTTCTATCTAGATGTTCTTCCATGAATGAAGAAATATCTAGTTCTCTTGTCATATCTGTCAAATTGCTTTATATATTTTGGGGTTCTGCCAGTAGGTGCATATATTTTTATAACTATTGTTTCTTATTGTTGAATTCATCTCTTTATCAGTATATTTTCCTTCATCCTTTTTAATAGATTTTACTTAAAGTCTATTTTATTTCATATTAATATAGCTACAACGGTTATCCTATTGAAATGTTTACTAATCGCAATGAATATTTTTCCATCCTTTCACTTTCAACCTCATTCTGTCTTTGATTTTAATGCCAGTCACTTATAAACCGTATGTAGTTGCATCATTCTTTTTAATTCATCTGTATTCTATGCCTGTTGAATGGAGAGTTATTCCATTTACATTTAAAGTATCTACTGAAAAGTCACCACTTTTTCTGCCATTCTGCTATTTGATCTCCATCCCTTTATACCTTCT
>JAQZBX010001328.1:68677-84815 GCA_029593785.1 Cabassous unicinctus
TTGGTCATGAGGAAATAAAGAAGGCCCGGGGATATAGGAGAGCCATTCGCCTGACAGTTCCACAGCTGGCCTTGTGGAGAGAAGCAAAGCCTAGGGAGCCTCATAGTCTAGAGCTGATCTTGTGAAGGAAACAAAGGAGCTAAGCCCGGAGAGAAATGAAGCCCCAGGAAGAGAGGAATCCAAGAAGCCTGAACCCTGGCATATGTCGGCAGCTGCCTTGCTCCAGCACGTAGCAACAGACTTTGGTGAGGGAAAAAACTTATGCTTTATGGCCTGGTAACTGTGGACTTCTACCCTAAATAAATACCCTTCATAAAAACCAAACAATTTCTGGTATTTTGCATCAGCACCCTTTTTGGCTGACTAATAAGGAATTTGGTACCAAGGAGTGGGGAAGTGCTTTTGTAATTACAAAAATGTTGGAACAGTTTTATAAATGGTTAAGGGGTGTTTTTTTTGCAGAATTGTGAGATGCTTAATGGAAAAGGCCTAATTTGATTTGAAGAGACTGTTGTTAGTAATATGGACACTAAAGAGACTTTCTATGCTGCATTAATAGTAAATGATGAAACTATTATTTGAAACTGGAGGAAAGGTAATCCATGTTTTAAAGTTGCAGAGAACTTAGCATGATTAACTCTTGGTGTTATATGGAAGATAGAATTTGAAAATGGTGAACCTGAGCATTTAACTGAACTTTGCAAAGCAAACACAGAGAATGTGGCTTGGCATCTCCTTACAGCTTTTAGCAAAATGCTAGATGAAAGAAATATTCTAAGGAATGAACTCTTGGGAACAAAGAAAACAGAAAGTGATTCTGGAAATTCAAAGCCTCTGAAAATTGAGCTCCCAGACAATAATGCCCCATTTGGGGTCTCAACTAAACTTGGAACTTGTGAATCAGGATTGAAGATGCAGTTATCTTGGAAAGACATATGGAAAGTCTTACTTTCTCATGGCTTGGACCCCTGCTTCCTGCATGTTAAAGCAACAAAGATTTTGAGAGAGCTGTATGAACAAAACCACTGTCAGCCTGGACAAAAAGGACATGGAAAGGAAGATTGAAGGACAAACAGCTTAAGAAGAAACCCATGGAAGCAGAGATCTGGAGTTAAGACATCACCTTGGCCAAGAGAGAAGTCCCACACATGTGTACAGAGAGGATGATTTTTCCCCAGCAGTTGGAAGAGGGTGGATGTTCCCACCCAATGTTCTGGGAGAATTTTGCCTGCCCAGGGTGCAGAGAGGGTGAGTTTGCCTCAGGAGTTGAAGAGGGTGAATGTTCCCATCCAATGTTGAGGAAGAGTTTTGCTGCCCCAGAGTACAGGGTGGGTGGAGCACAATTCTCAAAGATTAGGGCAGTTAAGGTCAGTACCCCATAGGTCTGAGAGGGGTGCTCCTATCCCAAATGAATTAGAGAAGGCCAGGTGGTCAACCCATTGCTCTGAGAGGGTTGAACCTGTATGCCAAAGGTTACGGGGAATGTTGTCTTCACCTCACTGTACTAGGGGGGCTAAGACACTAACCCAAAGTTTGAGTAAGGTAGGGCAATCACCCCAACACTCTTGGAGGGTGAGGTCTGGAGCTTGGTCAACACCCAGATGCTTGATGAGGGTGGAACCAAGAAAATGGCCATTGGGCAAGCCTGTGGAAAGGGAGGGTTCCCATATGGCCCCAAGGAGAAGAAACCATCATCTTAAGAATGACTCTCAGACTTTGGAATTGAATGGAGGATGCCCTGCAGGTTTACTGAACTGTAGAGGACCCATGACTCATGTTTATCCTCCAAATTTCTCCTTATGGTAATGAAAATGTTTATTCTTTGTCTTTCCATTTGTATATTGGATGCAGTTAAATGGTCTTGTAAGTTTCAGAGGTGTACAGCAGACGGGATTTTGCCCAAAGACAAACTGTATTTCTTTAAACTGATTATGATATTATTTTGTATTTGTATTGTTACTGATTTAAGGTTTTTTGAATATTGGAATGTATTTTTGGAATTCAGAGGGTGGAGTGTAGCCATTTGGCAGTTTGCTGTACTTATGAATTCTAAAAATAGATATTGGATTCTGCTTGCAAACTGGTCTGTTAATCTGGACATGAATAATTTATGATTAAGGCATTGATTGGAACACTTCAGTAGGGCATTGAACCCCACCCCTTTGTGGGTGGGGAAATCAAATATAAAAGGCAAGGCAAAGGACAGAGGAAGCAGTTCTGATGTGCTCCAAATCCTCTTCAAAAATAAATCCAAGAATATCAACAAATACAATAATAGGAAAATGAGATAATAGATTTAAACATAAGAAATAAAATATATAATTTAGAAAACTAAAAGTAAAATAAAAAAAGAAATTGGAATATTTTAAAAAAAGAAAAATATTTAAAATAAATTTTTTTGACGTTTTGCCTTTCATCATTGTAATATATGTCTTCTATGTCCAGTGGCATTTCTTCCCCAGTGTCTTACTTTTTTTCATTTTGTTTTCAAAGAAGTTTTAGATCTACTACTGATTCCTTCTTCTGCCAGCTGTGTTCTGATGTTGAAATCCTATAATAAGTTTTTTCTTTTATTTTTTTCCTTCTGGTACAGGTTACTCATAAAATTTGTATCACTTTATTGAGATTTTCACATTGTTCATTGATTGTTTTCCTATTATCCTTTCCTTCTTTTTCTACATTTTCCTTTATCTCATTTACTATAATGAAGATAATTTAATGAAGCAAACTTTGCTATATGAAAATTATTTTCTTTTTTCTGAAGTTAATTGTGTTCCTTTGGATGGACCATCATGTCCTGTTTTTGTTTTTATTGCAATATTATGCTACCCACTGTACATTTAATATTTCAATGTGTTAACCATGGAGAGTCACAGTGAGAGTAAAAACCAGCTCTACTCACACTGTGGAGGGTTTGGACAGGGTTTCACCAGCACTGTGAGCTTTTCCTACCATTTTAAATCATGTTTTCATGATTGGCACTTAATTAGTTACTGCAATCCTATAACTATTTCCAGAGTTTTGAGTAAAGGGCACTGCCAGTTTTTGCTAGATTTTTCAAAGCCTATGCAGAGGAACATAGTCTTGGAACATCTCAAACCACCATACTGGTTGATCAGTTATTTGTTTCTCGGGACTTATTTAAATATGGAATTTTCAAAGTTTCCTTAGTCATTACCCATAAATTCAAACACCAAAAAAGTGATCAAATGGACTCCATGGAAAATAGTGTCCACCAAACAAAGCACTATGAAAATCAATATTTAAACCTAGGTGTAGGGAAAATATTCACATCATATAACCCTTTAAGACGACTTCAATCAAAACATATAAAATGAAACACAATAATGAAAAGGAGGAAAAGTAAGACATTTATAGAAAATATACACTTGAATAATTAGGAAATGAAAGTGTTCAACTATATTTATCATTTAGGAAGTGCAAATTATAACCACAGAATACTAATTAAGTTGACTAGATAAAATTAAAATGACTGTCAACACCAAATATTGACAAGGTTGTGGAGCACCTCAGGCTCCTACATTGCTAGAAAGATTTTGAAATGGTACATCCATTTTATGTAAATTCTAGATTGTGTTATACAATGTTAAACACACCATTTTCCTTTGACCTCACATTATACATTTAAGGATTTACGGAGGGAAATTTTAACAAGCACATATATAACATGACTTGCATAGAAGCATTCATAAATGCTTTATTTACAATAACAGCAGAAACAAAATTTCTGGAAATAAATATCCAGCAGCAGGGGAATTGAAAATTCATTGTGTTATGACAGTAGTTAAGTGATATGTGCAATACTGATGGACAAAACTATCCAAGTTGTGAGAAAGATATTAGCCACAAGATTGTAAGGTGTTTACTTACTTTAAATTCTAAGAAGGTAAAACTAATCTATAGTTGAAGAAACCAGATTGGAGGTTGTCTGTGGGGCTAGGAGGCCAATGGTTGGACAGATGCATGAGGAATAAGTTTGGAAATACTTTTATCTTCATTGTGATGTGGGTTCCACTATTATATGCTATGGTAAAAAATTTTCAGCTGTACATTTAAGGTTTCCATCCTTTCGGTTAGGTCCGGAAGGTGGATTTCTATATTTGTCAATGTTACTTGCATAAAAGAGTGAGTCAAACTCAGGTGCACAAAATAATGAGTATTTATAGAAGACTAGCTTTGCTTCTGGCTGTGGATTTGGGTTGGATATTTTCCTCTTCTCTCATACTTAACCTATATTAGAGAATAGTAACTACCTGGAACTTATTTTAAATAAAAAGTATTTAGAAGCTACCAAAGTGGCAAATGGGGAAAAACAGCAATGACTCAGATGGGCTAGGAATACTGTTTCTTTGTTTCACAGTCAAAGGGATAAAGCAAAGTATATAGCCAAACACAATGTCTATGGGGCCAAGAGGGTGTGGAAAAGAAAAAGAGGGCAATAGATATTAATAATCTAATATACATTGTGGTCTTTATATAACTAGGACAAATTAAGCCAAGTTCTCTATAGAAGAGAAAATGACCTAGTTTATCCAAACCTAGTTATGCAGCCAATCCAACATTTTTGAAAATCCTTAAAGGTTTCCCTCCTTTATATTAATTACATTATTATGTTCAACCTTGAAAAATATATTTTGCTAGTTATATTTAAGTTTATTCCAAAATTGGACTTTTTAAAAAATTTTATTTAGGTGCTTTCAAAAATTAATTGGGGGGTTTAATACAGATAATGTGTTATCTTTCTTGCCAAAAATAAAAATATTTCAATTACTTGAAAACACATAGTTCTAAACCAACAGTTAACAAAGGATATATTAGAAGTATGTTCCTTAGAATTTCATTTGGTCATGGAATCCAGGAAGAATTTTATTAGTTTGAAAGTGTTCTCTGATTTTTTCCATCAGAAATAAAGTAACAGAGTAAAAGAAGAAATAAAAGGAAATCCACAGTTAACATACACAAATGTGAAAGACTGAAAGCCTGTCCCCTGAGGTTAAGGAAAACACAAAGATGTATGCTTTCGCCACTGATAGGCAACATTGTACTGGAAGTTCTTGTTCAAATAATAAGGAAAACTAACTAAATAGAAGACATCCAAATTAAAAAGGAAGAAATAATCAATCTTTTTAGAAAACATGTGCCTTTATATAGCAAATTCAAAAATTACATAAGAGAAATACTAGATCTAATTAATTCAGCAAAATTGCAAGTATACATTTAACATTCAGAAATCACTTGTGTTTTTATACACCACCAAAGAATATCCTGAAATGGAAATAAAAATCATTGACAAAACCTTCTATAAGAATAATATGCCTATGGATAAAGTTAAGAGTGAAGGACTAGTACATGAAAAATAACAAAACACTGATGAAAGAAATTGAACAAAACCTACATAAAAATCAAGATATTCCATGTCAATGATGAAAGGTAAATGTCAAAAAACTTTTTAAAAGTTTTTTTAATTTTATCACATTTTTTTAGTTTTACTTTTAATATTTTTTTAAATTTAATAATTATTTTTTATTTTTTATTTTTAAAAGATATTTATATTACCAAATGTTGCACAAAAAATATAGGGATTCCCATATGCCCCACCTCCCACACCTCCCACAGCCTCCCACATAAACATCCTTCAGTAGAGGCACATTGCCTGCAATGGATAAACACATCCTGGGGCTTTGCCATTAAGGCATGGACAATAGTTCACATTGTAGACCCTACTCTCTCCCACACAGTTTTGCATGTTACATGATGATATAAAATGGCCTATATCTGTTGTGGCACTGTCACTCCAGACAATTCCGAAGTCCTGAAAAAGCCCCTGTATTACAACTGATTTTCCCTCTCCCTGCCCCCAGAGCATTCAGTGGCCACTGGCCTCACCTTAATATTGTAATTTCTTCCATTGCGTGAATCACAATATGTCTATAACAGAATACCATTAAGTCCATTCTAGTCCATAGCTCTTCCTCCAATTCTGAGGAGTCTGGGATCGTGATGTACATTCCACCTCCAATTAAGAGGGGGCTTATATCCCACGGATAAGCTATATACATGTCAAATTGTTCAAAGTTTAAGAAAAAAGAGAGAATACTGAAAGCAGCAAGAGAAAAGAGATCCATCACATAAAAGGAAATTTCAATCAGATTAAGTGCTAATTCTTCAACTAAAATCATGGAGGCAAAAAGGCAATGGTATGACATAGTTAAGGTGTTAAAAGAAGAACAAAATTCCACCTAAGAATTCTCTATTCATCAAAGCTGTCACTCAAAAATGAGGGAGAGTTCAAAATATTCACAGATAAACAAAAATTAAGAGAGTTTGTCAATAAGAAACATACCCTTCAAGAAACACTAAAGGGAGTTCTGCAAGTTGAAAGGGAAAAACACGAGAGAGAGAGAGTTGGAGGAGAGTGTAAGAATAACTAAAATGATAAAAAGCAAAATAAAAACTACATATGGTATGCATAAACCTATAGAAAATAGTGTTAAAATGTGTAATTCCTTGACAAAAATAACACTGAATTTTAATGGCTTAAACTTTCTAATCAAGAGACACACAATGGCAGAATCGATAAGGACATATAACCCATGTATATGCTGTCTACATGAAACTAATTTTAGACACTGGGACACAAGGATGCCAAATGTAAATGGTTGGAAAATAATTTTACATGCAAACAATAACTAAAAAACGGTTGGAATAGCAAAATTAATATTGAACAAAATAACCTTTAAATGAAAATATTTGTAAGAGACAAACAAAACACTATATATAATTAACAGTGGAAATCTATAAAGAAGAAAGGACAATCATGAAAATTTATGCATCTATCCAGGGTGCCTAAAATTTCATGACGCCAATATTGGAAAAACTAAGTGCTGAAATAGATTCTTCTCCAATTATAGTGGGGATTTTAATACAAATTTATCACCATTAGACAGAACATCTCAACAGAGAATCAATAAACAAACAAAGACCTTGAATAACACATTAGAGGATCTGGACAGAATAGACAAACTTTGAACATTACACCCAAATACAGTAGGATATATATTCTTCTTGAGTGCACACGGAACATTCTCTAGGATATTCCACACACACTAGGCAACAGAACAGTTCTCAATGAATTCAGAAAGATTGAAATTATACATAGTAATTTCTCTGAACACAATGAAATGAAGATGGAAATCAGTAAGGGGCAGAAAAGCAGATTAGGCAAATAGATATGGAAATTAATCAACACCCTATTAGACAATTACTGGGTCAAAGGTGAAATTGCAAAGGAAGTCTGTAAGTACCCTGAAACAAAAATGAAAATACAACATAGCAAAACATATGGGATGCAGCAAAAGCTGTACTGATAGGTAAATTCATTGCTATAAATGTCTATATTAAAAAAGAAGAAAGCACTAAAATAAAAGACCTAACTACACACCAGGAGGATTTAGAAAAAGAACAACAAATTAACCACAAAGGAAGTAGAAGGAAGGAAATTACAAAGATTAGAGCAGAGCTTAATGAAATTGAAAATAAGAAAGATGTATTTAAAATAAACAAAACTGAAAGCTGACTTTTTGAGAGGATTAATATACTTGACAAACCCTTAGTAAAACTAGAAAAGAAAAAAAGAGAAGATGCAAATACATAAAATAAGAAATGAAGAAGTGGATATCACCACTGACTCCACTGAAAGAAAGAATATCATAAGATGATATTTTGAAAAATTGTATGCCAACAAGTTGTATAATTTAGAGGAAATGGACAAATTCAAAGGAACACAGAAGCAGCCTACATTGACCAAAGAAGAAATTGATGAACTCAACAGACCAATCACAAGTAAAGAGATTGAGTAAGTCATCAAAAATGTTCCAAGTATGAAGAACCTCAAGGAGATGTCTTCACAGGTGAATACTACCAAACACTCCAGAAATATCTAATGCCAATCCTGCTTGAATGCTTCCAAGAAATAGAAGTGTAAGGAGAATTGCTTAACTCATTCTATGATGCCAACATCACCCTAATACCAAAGCCAAATAAAGATGTCACTAGAAAGGAAAACTACAAACCAATCTCTCTAATGAACCTAGATGCTAAAATCCTCAACAAGATACTTGTAAATCATATTCAACAACACATCAAATGAATGTGAGGTCACCATGACCAAGTGAGCTTCATCCCTGCTATGAGAGGATGGATCACCAGAAGTAAATCAATCAATGTAATATATCACATAAAGAGATTGAAAGAACAAAAATCACATGTTCACCCCACTAGATGCAGAAAAAGCATTCAACAAATACACCACCATTTCCTGATAAAACACTTCAAAAGCTAGGAATAGAAGTAAAATTCTTCAATATGATAAGGGGTATATATGAAAAACCCACATATAACATCATATTCAATGGTGAAATGCTAAAAGCTTTCCCTCTAACATCTGGATCAAGTCAAGAATGTCCACTATAACTGCTTTTATTTAATATTGTGTTAAAAGTACTTGCTCAAGGATTTAGGCAATATATATATATGGCATCCAAATTGCAAAGGAAGAAGTAAAAATTTCATTATTTGCAGAAGAGATGATCCTATACATAGAAAGCTCTTTGAAATCTACAACAAAACTTCTAGAACTTATGGAGTTCACTAATGTGGCAGGTTATAAGATTAATTTGCAAAATCATTTCTGTACACCAATAATGAGCAATCTGAGGAGGAAATCAAGAAAAAAATCCTCATTTACAAAAGCAATTAAACAATAAAATATGTAGGAATAAATTTAACTAAAGATGTAAATGACTTGTACACAGAAAACTACACAACACTGTTAAAGGAAATTAAAGAAGACCCAAATAAATGGAAGATTATTCCTTGTTCATGGATAGGAGACTAAACATCATTAAAATGTCTATCCTACCCAAACTGATTTAAAGATTTAACACAATCACAATAAAAAGAACCACAGCACTTTTTACTGAATTTGAAAAGCTAACTATGAAGTTTATATGGAAGGGCAAGAGGCCCTGAATAGCCAAAGACTCATTGAAAAGAAAAACAAAACCAGAGGAATCACACTACCTGACTTTAAAATATACAACAAATTTACAGTAGACAAAACTGCATGGTACTGGCACAAGGATAGCCATACTGACCAATGAAACTGAATTGAGAGTTCTGATATACATCCTTCCATATACAGTCAACTTATATTCAGCAAGGCCACCAAGACCATTCAGCAGGTAAAGAATGGCCTCTTTGACAAATGGTGCTTCGAGAACTGGGTATCCATAGAGAAAGGATTGAGAGAGGAACACCATCTTACACCTTATACAAAAATTAACTCAATATGGATCAAATATCTAAATATAAGAGCCAAGTCCAAAAAGATCCTGGAAGATAATGTAGGGAAGCATCTACAAGACATTGTATTAGGAAATGGTTTCAGGAACTTTAAAACCAAATCAAAAACCATGAAAGAAAAAAAATAAATAAATGGTAATTCCTCAAAATTAAAACTTTTGCACCTCAAAGGAGTTTGTCAAGAAAGTGAAAAGGCAGCCTACTCAATGGAAGAAAACATTTGGTAAATATATATCTAATAGGGGTCTAATAACTGGCATATATAAAGAAACCTACACCTTGAAAATAAAAAGACAAACAACCCATTTAAATTTGGGTAAGTCATTTGTATAGACCCTTCTCCAAAGAAGAAATGCAAATGACTAAAAAGCACATGAAAAGATGCCCAACACCATTAGCTATTAGGGAAATGCAAATCAAAACTACAATGAGATATCATCTTACACACATTAGGCTTGTGGCTATTAAATAAAAAAAGGAAAGGGAACCATTATCCTCTGCTGTTGGGAATGTAGAATGGTGCAGCCATTGTGTAAGACAGATTGTCAGTTCCTCTGGAAGCTAACTGTAGAAGTGCCATATGATCCAGCATTCCCCCTGCTGGGTATATACCCAGAAGAATTGAAAGCAGGGATTCTAACAAATACATGAACATCAATGTTCATAGCATCATTATTCATTATTGCCAAAAGTTGGAAACAACCCAAATGTCCATCAACAGAGGAATGGATAAAAAAATTGTGGTATATACATACAATGGAATATTATTCAGCTGTAAGATTGCACTGTTAACATAGGGGGTAACATGGATGAATCTTGAAGACCTTATGTTGAGTGAAGCAGGCAGGACATGAAGAACAAATATTACCTGACCTCACTGATATGAATTAAATAAATTGAGCATACACACAGAGCTAGTATCTGAAAGATAGGTTTATAGGAGAAAAAGAGGCAGAACTTTGTGAGCCCATGCCCACATGTGCAAACTCTATGATAAGGGGGAAATGTGTAATTGTGCAGTGAATGGACAAGACAGCTGTACAGTGACACTATTGGATTGCGTGGTACTGGTTTTTGAGAGGGGGTAGGGTGGGGAGTTTGGGTTGGACTGTCCATGGAACTGGGGCAATGGTTGGTGGAGGGACCATGTGAACACAGGTGATTTATGGGTATATGGTTGAAAATACAATGTAGGTAATACTCTTTTAGCAATATGGTAGGGGAGGGTTACTGATTTTGGGTGTTGGATGTGGGGAGCATTTGTGACAGTGCACATCTGGGGTATGCTTCAGGGAGTGTGTGAGGTTCATATTTTTAAAGTATGTTGTATCAGTGTATGGAGACCCACATAATGAATGGGAAGGTGTTGGAATCCCATCCTGGGAACCTTGATCTGCTCTCATATAGAAGGTTGGTGTCTCTCGAGAATATACGTAGTACCTGATATGTGAGTACAGGCCAGTATGTTAAGCCTTCTATGCCATTGCAAATAACTACGAATGTTGTTGTTCAAGCAATGAAGCTTGGTGTTTGCCAGGGTCATGAGGGGAGAGGAAGAAAAGAATAGAATAGTAGGAACATGGGACATTTTTGGGGTCAAAGGAAGTGTTCTAAATGATCTTGCAATGTTGGATACAGGCCATGTTAAATTTAATCAAAATTTATAAATGTGTATGGTCCAAAATGTAAACCATAATGTAAATCATTGACCATGGTTAGTAGCAATGTTTTAATATTTATTTATCTATTGTATAAAATGTAACATTCATATATAAAATATTATTAATAGGGGGAAGGGGAAAAGGGGGTGGATATTGGGTATATGGGAATCCCTTTAATCTATATGTGACTTTGTCACATAAAGCTTCTTTGAAGACAAAAGGAAAAAAATAAGAAACAGGAGGAATAAATAGGAGTAAATGTCACTGTACATTCAAGAGAACAGATCTTACAGTGCTGAAAGACATAATGTCAATTTTTAAAATATTTTATAATTTTAATTTCTTTTTATTATTCCAATTAAAAATACTTGTATTTTATTTGTTATTTTTAATACTAACATTATTATTTTATTTTCTTATTAATAATAGTTATTTACTTAGCTTCATTTTTGAAGAGGGTTTTGTTCACAGAAGGGTTACAACTGTGGCAGGGGAGGATCATTGGTGTGGGGTGTCAGTGATTGGATGCATGTGAGGAGGTCCAACTTTGACATATCTATAAGGCATATGAATGTGTTCAAGTGTTCATGGGGCATTGTCACATTGGGTGGACATTCACACAATAACAGAAAGGATATTGAATTCCCATCCTGGGGAATGCTGCCACATACACTAATGGGATAGCAAGTATCCCCTGAGTACAGGGGCAGTGACTAGTGAAGGAGGATGGATCATTGATGGGCCCTTGATATTGATGAATATACTTATGAAACTTTACTTTTGAAATTGAAACTTACCCTAGTATTATAGTGTGCCTAAGAGTTACCTCCAGAGAGTCTCCTTGTTACTCAAACGTGTACTCTCTCTAGAAGAAGATGTGGACCAAAGGTGGGAAATTGTAAAGACAAAGGAATTTATATGGCTATGAGACTTCAACGTGAGTCAGGAGGTCATTCCAGAGGTTATGTTTATGCACATCTCAGCAGAATCTCATTAACTGCCAAAGAAAATATTGTCTCACATAACAGAGACAACTAGACACTACAGGCATAGCTGACAGCTCAGGATTTTGCTGCCCTGCCAGTGAGCCCTACTTGGGAATTTATGCTCCCCAGTGTGACAGAGTTGGACTCACTTGTGGTTTCCCTAAACATGGCTCTTCTGACCTTTCTATTTGAACCTATATTTAGTGCTAGAATTGATAGGTGTATGTCCAAGAGACTGAAATCTTTGGGCTGTCCATGCACCAGCTGGGCCCTGAATTTCAACAGTTGCAACACCTACTCTTCAGTTCACTGGACTCACCCAGACAAATAACAAGGAGATGATGATGGACAATGACCATCCCAAGGAACAGAGAGACTTTGCAACTGCAAGAAAGATGGTTTCATCTATCTGCCTCATGGGATCTAAGCCCCCTCTCAATTAGAGTTAAAGTGGGCACCACCATCCCAGAATCCTTAGGATTGGGGAATGAACAGTTGACTAGAGTAGACTTACTGGTATTCTAGTACAGACTTATTGTGATGCTAGCAATGGAAGAACTTTAATCATTGATGTGGAGGCAGTGGCCACTGGAGATTCTGAGGGGAGGGAGACGGAAAAATAATTGTAATATGCGGACATTTTTGGGAGTTGGGAATTGAACTGAATGACATTGCAATGACAGATACAAGCCACTATATATCTTGTGAAAACTTACAAAATTATGTGAGAGAGAGTGTAAACTACAATGTAAACTATAATTCATGCTTAGTGGCAATGCTCTGAAATAAGTTCATCAATTGTAACATATGTACCACCATAATGAAGGATATTATGAATGTGGTGAATGTGGGATGGGTTGGGAGCAGAGCATTTGGGAATCCCCTATATTTTTTTATGTAACATTTATGTAATCCAAGTATCTTTTAAAATCAATAATAGATTAGAAGAAATATCTGGGTGAGAAAAGATGGCATCGGCTTAGGAGGGCGACTGCGAGCGGCTCCCAGATCACGGCAGAGAGTGGACAGGGTGCGGCACGGGTGTCTGTGCTGTGGGTGTCTGGAGTGAGAGGCTTGGGACATCTATCTGGACGGATCGACGATGTGGACTGAACTGTGGAGATTCGTGAGTTTTAAGCCTGCCTGTGGTGCTTAACACAGTCGGCTGACCCCCACCCTTACGGGAAAAAAACAAAACAAAACAAAAAAACAGCCAGCTGGAACAGCGACTCCCGTCACTCCGGTAACTGGGTGACCCGACCTGGTGGGAGGGGGCGTTTTATGAGGGGGGAGCTCCGGTAAGAGAGCTTTATTGTCTGGGGATTTGACTTCCTGAAGCCCCCCACAACTTAGACGAACAAAACATCTGCAGTGAATCAGACCCGGAGGAGGGAAGGGGCTAATCTTCTAGGGAGTTGAGTAGCAGAGCAGTGCAGGAATTAGCCCCGGCCCGCGGAGCTGGGAAGAGGGCCAATCCCCAAAAGAGGGAGAGTTCTGACAGAAAGTAGAGAGGGGATATTTTAGCTGTCGATCTGGCTGCCTGAACCCCCTCATAACTTTGGGGAGTAGATAAGCCAGCTTGAAGTAGTGCAAGGCAGAGGGGAGAGGTGAATCTGCAGTTTACCTCAGTTACACGCAGACTGATGACACAGGGGCTCTGATTAAGAAGGACGGATTCTGCCAGAGCCTGCAGTTTTTAGCGTTCTACATATCAGACTTTTGGGTCCCTGGGGAATGCAGAAATTGGGAAGTGCTTGATTAGTTTCCAGGACCCCAGTTAGAGACTCTTCCGTGAGGGGGGTTGTCTAGAGAAGGACTTATTTTTGTCCTGTATTACACCAAAAAATAAACAAATAAATAAATAAATAAATAAATAAATAAATAAATAAATAAAATGGTCCCTTTAATAAATGAAAAATAAATTCTTTTTAATTTAGTTTAATAGCCAAAAGCTTCTTCAGGACCTGCATACAAAAACCCTATGGGGAAATTGTTTGATAAACACAAGCAGTCTGAGAGAATCCACGGGACCCCAGGGAATATTGATCCCAATTAGCTTTGTTTGACTGCTTGCCAGTGTGATTGCTTGCTTTTACTCTGTTTATTTGTTGCCTCTTGATTTTCTTTCCTCTTTCCTCCCCGCTTTCTTCTTTCTTTCATTTTTTTTTTTTAAATTAGGTGCTCCTAGATTCTCTCTTCTTGGCTGTGCTTCTTCAGTAATTTCCTATTCTCCCTAAATATTGATTTTGTATTCCAAACTATTTATTATCCCTCCCTCATCTTGCTGCCCTCTGCTTTCTGTTGTGGCTATTAAATTTCACATTTTTTCCATACGCCCAGAACTCAAGGGGGTCAATTTCTATTCCCTCTATTTTGTTTTTCTCTTTCTTTATTAATATTAATGCTTTTAGCCCTTTCTTAACTCTTTCTCTCCCTCCTCATAATTCTAGGCCTCTAAATCATTGTATATATACTCCTCTATTTGGTTTCCCAATCCATTGTAGGTACTCCACTTTCTCTCCTATTACTCTACACTGCCTATTTGAGTTAAATATTCACTTCATTAAGTCATATTGGCCCCTCTTCTAACTTTTGGCAATATTACCATTATTCTTCTTTCTTTCTCACATCTTCCGATTCCTCCAAACCTAATCTTTTGCCTTCAAGGGAACACAGAAAGAAGCAAGAAAATAAAATAAGAAGAAAAACTATCAAAGAGCAAACTTGACACACACACAGAACCACCAGCTAAATAAAACTCTAGAACAGAGAGAGAAGCTAATCAACTGAATAAATCTATCAAGATAAAATGATGACTAGAGGGCAACAAAAAATTACAAACCACACTGAGAAACTGGAAAACATGGACCAATCCAATAAACAAACTAAAAACCAGGAACTGAAGCAGTTCATTGAACAACTAATTGAAGCTTTCCAAACAAATATTATGGACCAACTTAAAGAAGTGAAGGAAGACATTAAGAATATAAAGAAAACACTTGGAGAACTTACTGAAGAAAGTGTAAACAATCCCAAAAAGATAATGGATATGATGGTGACCAATGGCACAATCCAAGAAATCAAAAAGACGTTGGATTCACATAGCAGCAGATATCAACAGGCAGAAGAAAGAATTAGTGATATGGAAGACAATACATCTGAAATCAAACAGATAGTAGAAAAAACAGACAAAGAGATAGAAAAAATCCAGCAGGGACTTAGGGAATTAACCGACAACACAAAATGATTAAATATACGCATTATGGGCATCCCAGAAGGAGAAGAGAAGTTAAAGGGAACAGAAGAAGTGTTGAAGGAAATAATGGCTAAAATTTCCCAACACTAATGAGAGAGATGGAAGTGAAGATCCAGGAAGCAAAGCACACCCCAAACAGTATAAATCCCAACAGGCCAACTGCAAGACATATACTAGTCAAAATGTCCAATGCTCAAGACAAAGAGAAATTACTCAAGGCAGTAAGAGAAAAGAGAACCATCACATACAAGAGAAGCACAATAAGATTAAGTGCTGATTTCTCAGCTGAAACCATGGAGGCAAGAAGGCAGTGGCATGACATAGTCAAAATACTAAAAGAAAAAAACTTCCAGCCACGAATTCTCTACCCAGCAAAACTGGCATTCAAAAATGATGGAGAGTTTAAAATATTCACAGATAAAAAGATATTAAGAGAGTATGTCAATATGAAACCTGCACTTCAAGAAACACTAAAGGAAGTTCTACAAGTTGAAAGGAAAAAACAAGGGAGAGAGAGTTGGAGGAGAGTTTAAAAGCAACTAAGAAGACAAAAAATAAAAAACAAAGGAACGTATGACATACATTTATCCAAAGACAAAATGGCTGAAGAAAGAAATTCATTACGAGTAATAACACTGAATGTTAATGGACTGAATTCACCTATCAAGAGACATAGATTGGCAGAATGGATAAGAAAATATGATCCATCTATATGCTGTCTACAAGAAACTCACCTTCGACCCAGGGATTCAAGGAGGCTTAAAGTGAATGGCTGGAAAATCATTTTACAAGCTAACAATAGCCAAAAACGGGCAGGAGTAGCTATTCTAATATCAGACAAAATAGACTTT